>KZ808715.1:68146-91828 GCA_000696205.2 Oncopeltus fasciatus
CATATATATATATAGGTATATAGATATATACCTACCTACCTACCTATATATCTATAGGTAGGTAGGTAGGTAGGAATAATATATTAATAAGTTTTAGTATTAGGTATAGCGATTAAAAATTAGTTTTGGATAGTGTTAAGATTTAAATTTTAACTTAGTTTGTAAGATCCCAATAGAACAACCATTTATGGCAATATTTTAAAAAATAACAAAAAAGTCTCCTAGCCTCACAAAGTTTGTAAATTGCCTTCTGCAATTGGTGGAAGGCTGACTGAAAGCAGTCACCTTTATGTAGACCCATACTGGCCACACGGTAGACCTTTAATAATTATCATTGATAATCCTTGCAATAGTTATAGTTAATTGGGAGTTTAGGAGACCACTAAGGAAGAGTTTTTGTTACGTGTGGGATTAGGTACCACGTCGTTCAGAAGTTAGCACGTCTAGCTAGTGGATAGAAAATGTGGGTTTGAGTCCTACCATGGCTTACATTTTTTTTCTCAAAATAATAAATGTATATTATTATAATAAGAATTCTCAATTATTATTATTTCTTAGTTAGATTATTAGATGCTTGTGACTTATTAATAGAAATCAAAAGTATCCTTATTACGTGTGATCCAAATTATAATGTATATTTAGATAATTTTTTTAATTAATACATTATAGATAATGTTTAAATGGATTTAGATAAATTTAGAATTCCGAAAATAAATATGCTATTCTATTGTTATTCTCATAAATATCCTTATTACTTCTATATAATTGCTGGCTGGTGGAGGTTCTTAATAAATGGCAGGTGAAATGAATGAGCAATAGTCACAAACCTCCACAGTTCAAATATTTATTTTAACGCAGAGCGCTTTCAAGGCTATGCCTCATAGCTCTAAGTTGGTTGAGGTGAATTCTCTCTGACCTCTGGCTTTACTCCATAGCCTAGAGAGTATAGACAGGGTTTGGAGAGAATTCACCTTAAAAGTCTGACTTAGATCACTCAGGATAAGGCCCAGGCCTTAAAAGTGCCCTGTGTTAAAATAAATGTTTGAACTCTGGAGGTTTATGACCGTTTCTCATTTATCTTTATTAATAATTACCTTATTAGTAAATAATTTACTTGAATAAGTAAGGTTCCTATTTACCTGTGTAAATTAGTCAACATTTATATTATTTCTACTCTTTTGAAAAATATAAAATTTTCATTAAGATTATTTTTCCTTTAGATCCTTTTTTATTTATATGTGAAGTTGAGAAGGCTTCCCTTACAATATATGATAAAGCCAGAATAGATCGTTTAAAATTATTTATTGAATAATTGGAATAAAAATATTGCTAATTTACCTGAGAAAACTGGTTATCTTAAATATATTAACTGCTGTTAAATATTTTTTAATAAAATAATAACAATNATTTTTAGACTAAAAGTCTTATAACTACTTCTTCTGGGAAATTACAATTATTTTTGACATTATTTAAATTTTTTTTATATAGTATTTTAAGAAGGAAAAATTTAAACGAAAATTATAGGTTACTCTTAAAGAAATACTACTTTATAATTTAGTTTTAGTCCACTTAGATGACAGGATTAAAAAAAAAAAAAATTAATATCTCCAAACATTTAACTGTATCCATGCAGGGGTGTTAAAAAGATTTGATAGTAACACAGTCTGTTTTACAAGTAAATTCACATATTAGGCTAAATTCTAGACAATAAATAATATTTAATTGAAATTTTTGTTTTCTTGATTGTTTTAAATTTTAGGAACACCAGGACGTTTGATAGATCATGCCAAACATACAAACTCGTTGTCTTTAGCACAAGTTTCATGGCTAATTATTGATGAAGGGGATCTTCTCCTTGATATGGGTTATGAAAAGGATGTGAGGAGGTATTTTTTTGTTTTTTTTTTGTTTTATCACTGATATTTTTTTCTTTTTGATATTTCTAATTTTATGAAATTATTTATTGTAATTACCTCATGAAACTAATTTATTGTATTTAGTACATTTTAATTTTTGTTATTTTTCTTTTTTTTTTAATAGTTATTTTGTGGTGTGTATGTGTAGATAATATAAGAAATATATCCAAAGATTACCCAAATACAAGTAAATAAATAAAATAATGAGAGGATTAATATCAACCTTATAAAACTAGTATGGTGGTCTGGTGGTTAAGGTACTGGACTCTCAGATTAGATGTTCACAATGCATAGAAATTTTTTTCTCTCTGTTCTTCTGTTTGTAATCCAGAGGATTCCTGTTGTGCACCTAGGGAACATCCAGCCATAATTGGATACCATTACCATTCTTCATTGTATGGGAAAATAATGGTTTACTGGCCCACGCCTTCTCTAGTGTGCCATAAGTAAAAACTAAACACATCCTTAACATGCATTTATCCTTTGAGCCTCTATGGTCTATTGCAAGACTGGTTTTTATAAAAATGCATGACGAAATAAATTATAGTACTTATGTAATAGAACACCATGTTGGTTTTTAACAATTTTCAAAGGAAAGCTTTCATTGCGTTGGTACCATAATGCAATGTTTAAAAAATTTAAACAGATTTCTGATTCTACATGAAGCTAAAAATAGGTTCCATTTAACACTGTATGTATACATTTATGTAGTTATGTATATGTATATATCTCAATTTTCAAAATAATGAAACCAAAAAAAAAAAAAAAAGCTTTTAGTTTAGCTTTAGTTTTCAACTGAAAAATAAATTCTTACATACAAAATTTAAATTTAATAATTGAAAAATCTAATTTCCTAAGAATTACGTTCCATAACATTTATATTCATATTATTTAAAAAAAATGCTTAATAAGGAATATATTTGCTAGTTTAACTACGATGGTTGATTACTTTCCCCATTCTTCCTCCTTTACCATTATAGAGCCAGGCTTAGATGTCTTTCCTTTTTTGCTCATTGCTCTCCGGTTTGTAAAATATAATTCGTCTCATTTATCTCCATCTCAATGAAATATTGGAAAATTTCAAAGTTTATGCAGTGCTTAGATGGACTTTTATGCTTACTCATATTTCCTTATCATTATTAGTATAATTTAATTTTATGATACAGACACACACACTTACACAAAATCACACAAGTAGGCACATATTGTTTTTACAAAGTTGAACAATTTGCATAATGCTTTTCATTTGGCAGGGCCTAAAACTAAAACATATTTTTACAGGGAATCATGTAATAAATATACAATGATATAAAAGCTTAATTAGTAGGAATTTTAGTTTTACTTTCCTTAATTTATAAATAATTATGATAATTATTCCTCTCCAAAACCACTTTGGTCTCTCAAGCCTGTACATATTAACATAACTCTCTTCAAATACTTTAAAAAGGATACTATCATATTTCAGAATAACTTTAAAAAGCTTGTCTCCGATAAAAAATCTTGCTTAAGCATTTATACGTACGGTTCAAAAAATTCTGAAGGTGTTGGCTCAGCTTTCTTAATAGATGGCAGAGACCCTTAATGTTCTCTTTGGCACAGATTTCAAGCTTGTTCACCACAGAATTACTTGCAATAAACAAAGCCTTAAATATTGAGTTGCCATTATCAAAAAACATTTTTGCGGGAAAATAAATGGTCGTCAAACAGAGACTTCAAGTTACGCGGGATAAAATGTACTTTGGAGGGTATGGTCCAGTTACATCTCAAATGACCTTAAGGTCGAAGCAGTATGAGCCAGACTAAGAATAGGACACACAAGACATTACTCATGGATATATAATGACAAAGGAAAACCCACCCATTTGTGAGATCTGTGGACAACTTTTTACCATCAAACAGATGGTAAACAACTTCTTAACAAGTGGGAGTAACAATTGAACTGTCATAAATGGGATATCAGTGATTTGCTTACATCCTGTTTATATAATGAAATATCAAAGTACTTTTTATATCATATTTAAAAAAAAAAAACTTATATTTAAATAGATCTATCTAAAATTTTGTAATTATATGCAGAATGTCTGTCAATGCTATATTTTTTAAATTACATATAATGTATAAAAGAGAAATTTCTGAGCATGATTTTTGTCTTATCATAGTAATATTAAAATAACTGTGTTTTTGTTTTTTGTCTAAACCAGTCTGATAGAGATTATTGAAGAACAGAAAACTGTGAAAAATTGTCAAACTGTACTTCTGTCTGCCACACTTAGTCCTGGTGTAGAAAATTTGGCTGGGCTTGCATTGAGATCTCCTGAGAGAATTGATTCAGCTGAAGAAATAGTGGATGAAGCTTTTGTGGTCCCAGACAGCCTTCAGCAATTGTTTATTGTGGCGGCACCCAAGTTACGTCTTGTCACACTCTCAGCATTCTTGATGAATTCCTGCCAGGTACACATCTGTAAAATTTGTATACTTTTGTCTAAATGCATATTTGTTGTTATTACCTAGGCCTTCTGAATTTTCAAAGCTGCTTGATGATTTTATATTGGCTTATAGAATTTCCTTTAATTTTTTTATTTTCAAGGGGTACAGTTTGGTCATTAACAAATTCCGTGCCATTTTTCCAGTTATATAATTAAATTTATAATTATTTATTCTTCAATAGGTTGAAGGATCAGGCAAGGTTCTAATTTTCATGGCAACTCAAGATATGATAGAATATTTTACTGAATTACTTCCAAGAGTTATGGATCCTAATGTTGAGTTCTTTAAACTTCATGGGGACATGTCACAGTCTGACAGGACAGAAGTATTCAAATCATTCCGAGCAGCTCAGTCTGGAGTTCTTCTCTCAACTGTGAGTGGAATTATTTATTTTTATTTTATGCCATTATGTATTTTTGTTGTAATTTATGAGATATGTATACAGCATTTAATTTTTAATACTTGTACATGAGAAATTGTAATTTGAGTTAAAAAATAATAATTATTTTGACAATTGATAATTGAGAATTATATTATTTACAAAGTATTTTATTTAAAAATCACTTTTAATTCATATTAATAATAATTGTTAGTGATTATTAATTTAATCACTTCTTATCATTAGGTGGAATCAACAATTCAAATTATTTTTTTTAAATTTTTGTTACACAAATGGTATAAATAAAATTTGAAAATAATAATATTTCCATTTGTCATCAAGCTTTTAAGATGATTATGTCAAATTATTGTGAATTAGGTAATGTTGGATTACAACAATAACAAAAATAAAATCCACACACCTCATTGCTGAAAACACACTCAGATGTAGAGTTAAGATTTTAAGAAGAGGTAGAAAATATGTTTTCTCTGAATTTATTTTCTCTTGGTACTGAGTGTATGGCACAAAACACGGTTTTTATATTTGTGTGTGTATTGCATACTCTTTTCATATTATGCTCACTCCATTGTGATTTGTTTTTGATAACTTTTTAACAAAACTGCTTCACTTTTTCTATTAATTACTGTAATTTATTTCTAATTTAATTAATTAAGAAAGTATTTTTATCCTGTTAGATTTTTAATTAGTATATTCTTATTTTGCACTTAAATTCTTAAAATTATTTTCAGGATGTTGCTGCAAGAGGTTTAGATTTACCACATGTAGATTGGATTGTTCAATATAATGCTCCTATAAACCCTTCTGAATATGTCCATAGGTAAAATAAAAGGAATATTTTTGCATTTATGTTTTATAATTATATGTTATCATTAGTTATAGAATGAAACTTATCATTGTCACTTGGACATTCTTATAGCTTTTGTTCCTAAATGAGTACTGTAAATGACAACAGATCTATTACTCCATATATCATTCTAAAGATGTCAGAACTGTGAACCAAATAATGATTTTTTCTAATCTGGCATGCTTTTTCATAGAAGAGACCTTTGTTATTCCACATGCTTAATTAAAAATCTGGGGAAAGGGAGGGAGGTGGGGAGGGGAGGGAAAGGGGGAGAGTAAGAGAGATCCTCTGTAATAGTATTTTATTTGGCATCTTTTATCTTTCCTACTCTTAAATTGGGCGTTTCACTATATTAGTTGACATATTTCTGTACAATTGCCTCCCTGATATGTCATGACTTATAATCTATGAGTGAAACCTTATACACTGCCGGACAAAATTAAAGGATCACTTACAAATATTTATATTATTATTACATAAGAGATAAAAATAGAAATTCCATTGCCCCAGACTGAACTTTGTGTTGTATCTTATCCAGTTAATCCTGTACCTGTTTATATTCCCACCCGTTTATGGAGAAAAGGGTCAGTTAATCCACTTCTTTTCTTTCTTCCTATCAGTAAATGGTTAGTTGTTAGCAAAGATTCATCTTATTGAAGATTTTCTAACATTTAAGAGACTTTAGTTTTTACTTGTGAGTTTAGTAAGAACGTTGTGATGGCCAACAGAAGAGCATTGACCGAAGAGGAATCAATTCGTGCTGTTGCTTTGAGTGAAGAAGGGTTTTCTCAAAGGCATATTGCGCAACGGCTCCAGCGGTCACAATCCGTAGTGTCCAGGGTGCTTAATAGGCACCGTCGAACTGGAGGGCATACAAGAAGAGTCGGACAAGGCCGTCCGAGGTCAACTTCCCACCGTGACGAGAGATTTTTGCAACTGCATGCTCTTCGGGATCGCCGATCAACTGGTAACAGTCTGCGTGGTCTCCTCCAGAGGTTCAGGAATGTGCAAATTTCAGAGCGAACCGTGAGAAGACGACTCAACGATTATGGATTGACCTCCCATCCTTCAGCTACTGGACCTCTTCTCTCCAGGGAACACCGGGTTGAGCGCTTGAGGTTTGCTCGGGAGCACCTAAACTGGACTCAGGAAGATTGGAGCCTCGTATTATTCAGCGATGAGTCAAGATTCTGTCTCCGATCTCCAGATGGACGGGAAAAGGTATGGCGAAGGCGGGGAGAGAGGTATGCTCCATGCACTTTTTCTCCAAGGGTTGCGTTTGGTGGTGGGTCAGTGATGGTGTGGGGGGGCATAAATTTAAACTCCCGTACAGAGTTGGTTCTTGTGAACCGTGGCTCTATAACTGCTGACAGGTACATTAGGGAGGTACTTGAGCCACATGTAATACCTTTCGCCAGAAATATCGCAGGTAACTTTATTTTTATGCACGATAATGCCCGACCTCACGTTGCTCGATCAGTGCAAAATTTCCTCAGACAAGAAGAAATTGACGTTATGGTTTGGCCACCCAGAAGTCCAGATATGAACCCAATAGAGCATGTATGGGACATGCTTGGAAGACGTGTCCGCGCCCGAGACCCACAAAATTTGGCAGATTTAAGGGAAATGTTAGTGGAAGAGTGGAACAACATCCCAGAACAACATGTAAGAGCCCTGGTCGCTGGAATGGGCAGGAGAATGGAAGCAATTATCAGAGCTAGAGGTGGGAATACCAATTATTGATCGTTTTCCTCGAATTCTTCCTTTTTATTCAGTTTTGTTATTTCATTTCATTTCAAAGATTTACTTTTTCATTTTGAGACTGTAGGACATTTTTATTTTTTGATTTGTTTTCCTATTAAAAATTTCTAGAAAATAATTTTTTATTTTTTATTACCCTTATAATAAAGTGTGACTTCCAAAGAAAAAAGAATATTTTCAAAAATACCCTATACAGTTCAGTAATTTCAAAATATTGAAGTGATTCTTTAATTTTGTCCGGCAGTGTAGTTTTCTGAATAAATCAGTAGACAAAACATAAGAAACACTTCTAGAATATGAATTGAACTAAACAAAGTCTAAATTCTTTATACAAATTAATCTTATGGTTTAATGTCCCTGTGGCTCATCCAGGTTCCTCACAGCCATTTAGAAAACGAATTATTTTAATTTCACTTGATAAATAACTTCTAGAAAATTTCATGTTACAGAGTAGGAAGGACAGCTCGTGCAGGAACCAAAGGCTCTGGTCTCCTATTTCTTGCACCTTCAGAAACTCAATTTCTCCAATGGCTAGCACAGAAAAAAATCAAGTAGGAATTTCTTTTATATTTAAAAAAATCCTTAATACCAATTAAATTTCTATAATAAAAAAAGATGTATTAATGGTAATATTTATTAGGTTAAAGGAAGTGGAATGTGACCGATTCTTTGAAAGCTTGGAACATGCAGAGAGTAAGGTAAGCTTCATTGATTTGTATTATAAATGAATTGTTTGTTTTTTATACTTAATGTTTTTTTGATTCTTTGCTCTAAAGAGTAATATGTTTTTACTGGTCATGAGATAAATCTCACTTAGAGACTGTAGAATGAATACGAATTTAGGGCTATATTCAAGGCAAATAGTAGTAGTCAACAATTACTTAGTAGTCTCCATATTATAATTTTCATTTAAATATTCCAATGACACCTTGGGGCATCATCAGGGAAATTCTATTTTTATGATTTATGATGGTAAAGTATCATGCCTATTTTTTTAGTACTAAAATTTTGTTTCACAATCGTGTTATAATTATAAATTTATTTAAATTTATAATTTGTTTGTTTTATGAATCTTCAAGTGTTTCGTCATGGAAGAAAGCATTAATTTAGCTTATAAATATTTTCACTTGCTAATAACTGTTTCTTAGTCCTAAGCTTTAGTCAAAATCAGGATTTTAAATCCCAGAAAATTGATCTAAAATCAGTTATACATCTAAAATGCATACACTGTCTAAAATTCAGGAGCTGCTATAGCTTTGGCAAAATCACTGTTAATTTTATTATGGTTAATAAAAGAGGAAATTTCTTCCCTCCAACTTTGTCATTTTTGGATTGTTTTTGGCAACCCATCCATTCACAAGCTGCCAAGCCATGAGAGGTACCAAAACTGAATAAGAAGCTAATATATTTTGAAACTTAACTTACACTTTATTTACTCTTTGTTAAATCATAGTCTTCTGTACAACATGTAATATTTTAACTTAGGCTTATTATAATATTTTCATAGCATATTTTTGAGCTTTAAAAGTATTTATACTATCATAAATGAAGTGCAATATCATTTCTGCCCTGCAATTTATTTATTATTGGTTTGATGAAATTATAAGAAGTTTTGTTA
Source organism: Oncopeltus fasciatus (assembly GCA_000696205.2). Lineage (NCBI taxonomy): Eukaryota > Metazoa > Arthropoda > Insecta > Hemiptera > Lygaeidae > Oncopeltus > Oncopeltus fasciatus. Next base: position 77,173 of record KZ808715.1, read on the forward strand.
TGTTTAATAAACGTTATTATCTTCTTGTCAATTTTTAAATTTTTTTTCACTGATATCAGATACACTGTCATCCTTGGTTCGAAGCTACCGGAACTGAATAAGAATTTAATTATGGAACTTTTAGTGAACATTTATCTTGTATTCTTTATTAAAAAGCTCCCCTAATTATTCCACAATATTTTATTTATTTTAATCTATTTCAATATGAATTTCTCTCTATTACTCATCTTAAAAATTTATGAAAATTAAATAAAGAGACTGAAACTTTGTCATTATTGAACCTTTTTTAATACATTTTTCATCAAAGTTATGGGAACTCATTTATTTAAGATGGAGATCTGATATAAACTATTAGAACAAATAATGCAATTTTCAATAAATTGATTATAGAGAGAAAAGTCCTTGGTTGATAGATGGAGTCTCAAAGCTGTAGTTATTTTCATATTTTAATCTTAATTTATTCCCATTAACAACATGTGATCATTATGTTTAATTATACACCTGGGACTGCCACAAACTACATTAAAATTATTTTGATTTCATAATTAGGGAATATTTCAGTTGCATAATAAATTCTTTTAGGATATTAAATGTGTTTCATACAATCAGAATTGTTATCACATTGTTTTTCCAGAGATTTGGTGGTGGTATAGAAGGGTCAGTGATAGCCCTACAGCATACTTTTGAGGATGCTGTTTCTGAGCAAAGTGGACTTCATGATCTAGCTTGTAAAGGTGAGTTTTTTTGCTTTTTATAATTTACTTATTGCGCACTTCAAGTAATGCATATTAATCTTTTTTACGCTTTTCATGTAATCTTTAAATTTAAATAAAAGTCTAGCTCTATCTAAATATTTTTATTATTGAAGGCCTTTCGATGTCGCAACATCATTTTCAGGACCTGCTTTGTCTCAGCTCACGCTTCTTCCATCGACTGACTCTGAGGCAAAGCAGGTTCTGAAGATGATGTGACGTCGAAAGATCTCGAATAATAAAAATATTTATGTGGAGCTAGACTTTTATTTAAATTTAGAGATTACATATATTATTTTTGTGTTCAGATATTATGTGTACAAATGTATATAAGTGCTTAGAATTGTGTGAACTGTCTTGTCTTGATTGCCATTGTATTAATGCCTGTTTGTGTAATAGATGTTTTAGGTGTTTTTTTTTTTTTTCAAAATAAGATTATTGTTCACATCTAACATTGATTTACTGTCATTAACTATATTAATGTTTTTATTGGTTAGTCCCCCAATGTTTGTATGTATTCCAGTGAATTCAGGATGGTCAATTATTGATGCCAAGTCGAGTGATGTGGAATATGTTCTCGTATCTCGTCTACATTCAAGTTTATATATTTGATATTTATAATAACTTAAACATTTAATATCTTTAATAATTAAATTTAACTTATCTAAATTAATTTATATAATATTCTTTAGGGATTTTTTGATATTTCCGATTTCTTGGCCAAGCAAACATATAGTAAACCAAACTATTAAATTAATTCTACTTGATTCTCAAATGTGTCTTAATCCATTTGTATGGAAAAATACTTTTTCTTTTTGAAAGTTGAGATACACTTACCATAAATTTCTTTTTCCCTATGAATGCATCATNAGCAAAACAAGCTGAACTTGAAAAAATTGAAAATGCAAAAATAAAAGAATTAGAGAAAGGTAAAGCATTGTTTTAGAAAATCTAAATTAATTTATATAATATTCTTTAGGGATTTTTTGATATTTCCGATTTCTTGGCCAAGCAAACATATAGTAAACCAAACTATTAAATTAATTCTACTTGATTCTCAAATGTGTCTTAATCCATTTGTATGGAAAAATACTTTTTCTTTTTGAAAGTTGAGATACACTTACCATAAATTTCTTTTTCCCTATGAATGCATCATTCTATTTAAATTGAGACTCAACAGTTTTCATCTGATTTACTGTGCTTGGGAACTTTAAAAAATGCTTAAAAATTCATAAGATCTGTTGATTAGTTAGATTGTTAATGAGCTTTGCTTATAGTCATAATATACTGCTAAAATGTATAACTTCAGCCTACAAATTTATGGCAACATGGCTGGTAAAGATGATAAATACTTATTGTGAAAATAATCTTTTCATTTTCAGCATATACTTCTTGGGCTCGATTCTATGCAAGTTATCCAAAAGAAGCAAGGAATGTGTTTAATTTTAAGGACCTTCATCTTGGTCACCATGCTAAGAGTTTTGGATTGCGAGATCCTCCTTCCAAGATAGGTGGACTTGGAAGACCGAAATTGTAAGTAATTTTCTTTCTTTCTTTTTTTTTTTTTTTTTTTTTTTTTTTTATATCATACAATCAGAACTAAGTAGTGTTTATTCTGCTTTCCAAAATTGTCCCTTTGTACTAATGGAAACCTTCTTCTTTAAATTTTTCTAGCAACTAAATCATTCTCAATTAAGCTCCTTTTGCACAAAATTAATTTTTGTTCCACTGGATATCTTTCTTCCCATTTTTCATTTCATGAAAGAGCAACAGAAGAAAATGGAATGATAAATAATAAGTGGTTGGGTGGTAAAGGAAAATTGCTGAGTGTCTCACCCAGGGTCATATTTAAGGATAATGATTTGAAGAAATTCTAATTGCAAAAGCTAGGGGCATTTTACAAATGAGTAATTATTCTAATATAAATATATTCTAAGCATTTTATAGAGTCTGGCACAGTGGTCTTCTGTTTAAACTGAAATCCATACTTCCTAGTAACACTTACCTTATCCTTAAGGTTGAGAGTTCTGCAAGGATTAGATTACTCTGATTTCTACCAAGTGGAAGCGGGAGTTCGTCAAGGTAGTGTGCTTGGACCTATCCTATTTATCCTGAATTTATCCTGCTGACATCCCTACCTATCCAAGTACCCTCTTAGCTCTATTTGTGGACGACAAAGCTATCCTATCCTCCCATCCCGATCCTAATACTGCTTCTAAAAACCTACAAGATCACCTCAAAAAAATCCAACAATGGTGTGGCAAATGGAGAATAAAAATCAATGAAGAAAAATGCGCTTAAGTTAATTTCCAACTGCGGAAGAAAGACTTCCCTGAAATTGTGAAATTTAACAATATTCCTTTACCACATTCAAATTCCGTTCGTTACCTTGGGTTCTATCTTGACTCACGACTTACATGGGGAGAACATACTAAAATTAAAAGACAAGAACTCAATCGGCGATATGAACTTTTATACAGACTCATGAATAAGAAATCCAATCTTACGACTGAAAACAAACTGACGCTCTACAAAATCTTATTACGACCAATCTGGACTTACGGAGTAGAAATCTATATCTACTATCCAATTCATCCAGAAATCTATTACTTATCCAATTCATCCCTTCACCACGATCTTAATATTCCTTTTGTTCAAGACCTCATTTCTTCCCGCTTCATCCTTTTCCACAGTAAACTGCCATACCATTCTAATCCATTAGTACAGACCATGTCTACCAACTCCAACCCCTACAACCCTCCCCGTCGACTCAAACGAAGATGGCCCCATGACCTTCTGGGGACATAGCCTGTAAATAATTTGAGAGTGGTGTCATTGGTCACCTTCTCTCCTCATGTGATAAAAGTTTATATATATATATATTCTACTATGATGTAAATTATTGAATTGTTGACTCAAAAGAAATTTCCTGTTATTAATTTGTATTCACTTACATTTACAATTAAGGAAGTTTGTTCTTGGGAAGGCATAATCTCAGAAGGTATTGGTTGATAGATATTGAATCAGTCAGCAGGCTAGACTATGTGAACCATTAGATGGCCTGATGATATTCTATATAATATTCAGAAAGAGACAATGATGCTTTAGCTTGTGAACGACTTGAAGCCAAATGTAGATTAACAAATAGCTTCCTAAAAAATAGATAATTAACAGGACTTGATATCTGATGATATGATTATAAAAACTTGATAAATATTCTTATGAAGGTACTTAAATACCCCTTTTTAATTTTAATATTTCTTATGTTGGTAAACTTCTACTAATAAATAAAATAAAACATTTTAATATAAAGGTCAGAACCAATATTATAAATTTATGAATGTAAGAAAACCATGAGATGTGAAACAGATTCTTTCTTGCAATTACAACTCAAGTTCATTTGTGATCATTTATACCAGAAATGAATCTTAAGTTCATACTGTTATAATAATTGACAACCCATGCATTAAAATACATCACTTTTAAGTTGGGATTGTGTGGCCTTAGATCTTTCTTTTGTTTACTGATTTCAGTTTTTGCCTCTGGTTTGATTTTGGATCAAAACCTTTCAAGATTATTGGTTGTATGCTTATAAAATAGGTTTAACTTCCTAATATTTTTTTCTTATAGGCTTACTTGCTTTTTTGTTCTGGTGAGCTTCCTTTACTAAGCATCTTTACAGTATTAGTTTTACTTTCTCACAAATCACTTAAAGTATCCACTTAAAACAAATGTAGTTTGTCCCTAAATAATATATAATAGATTAAAGTACTGATAAATGGTAAACTTCTCTTTTTTACATGAACTTTTTTTTTAAACTTTTATTTATTTATTATATTCTGTTAAATAAAAAACATTTTGTAATTTGATTACAATGAAATTTAAAAAATGACNAATGGCAAACTTCTCTTTTTTACATGAACTTTTTTTTTTAACTTTTATTTATTTATTATATTTCTGTTAATATAAAAACATTTTGTAATTTGACTATAATGAAGAATTAAAAAATAACAAAATGACATTCACAAAAAGAGAGAAGGTGATCATGTAATTAATTACAAACTATGTTCCCAGGAGTTTATGAGTGCATCTTCGTTTAAGTCGACGAGGAGGGTTGTTGGGGTTAAGGGGAGGACTGGGTCTGTGTCATTATATTTGTATGGAAGTTTACTGTGGAAAAGGGTGTAGTGGGAAGAAAAGAGGTCATGAACAAAAGGGATATTAAAATCAAAGTAAAGGGAATTATACCTTAATAGGTAGCATTAGTGATTACTGAGGGTTTTGGATTGAAAGGACAGGATTCTTTGGATGTTGGAAGGCTTGGTGGCATCTCAGATTTCTACACAGTTTGTCGGAAGGATACATTGGAAGATGAACTGATGATTTGGGAGGATATTGAAGGGTTCGATGGAAGAAATTATTTATTTTTACAGAATTTTATTGTAAACCTTAGAAAGTGTAGTAAGGAGACATATAGGATAGTAGGATGAAGGCTTAGGCAGACAACTGGTTATGTATTTGACCTCGGAAGTTATAACTGCCTTGAATAGCAAAGACATAGGCAATGGGGTGTCTAGAAACTTCTCAGTCTCCTTGGCATTAGACATATCTAAGGAATCAAAATGAGGAGTAAATATTTTCTTGAGGTACTGGGCAAACATTTAGACCTTGTCTTTATCAGAAGAGGCCTAGGAACCCACCTCTCCTCAGTGCAAGGTGGTAGAAACTTCTTGGGTCTTAAGGATTCTATGTGTAGCAATCGGATATGTCACCTGCGAGGGTAGACAGATGGGTTAAGGGCCTCATTTCGTAAAGCATCTAATTTTTATTTTATGAGTCAGGGAAGACTATATATATATGGGGTGTCTATATTTTTGGAACAATGCCAAGGCATTGCTCAAGAGCAGCATTTCGCTATGACGAGTTTTTAAGCAAATTTGGGAGCGTTTTATGGGACTCAGAAGATTACTTGGTAAATTTTGGTTTGAGATTAGCCATCCATATGCATTGCTGAAGATTAATGATAAATGACTGAATGGATGATAATACTGCATTATATAGAGCATGGCCACGAGAATTGGTCGTTCTCGGTCCCCATTTCATATGTTTCACATTATAGTCCCCATCAGTGAGGAAATGAGGACCAAGGTCTTTGAAGAAAATTAAAAAAAATTGATGTAGTAACTGGTTTATTTGGAGGTCAATTCACAACCCAAAGTGTGATAGGAGAAGTGGTTGTAGAAATAGACTCTGTTGTGGATTGAAGGGTCCCTGTAGGACTGGAGGATAAAATATTATGGTTATGGGATTTCTTGATGAGAAGTACAGTTTCAACATGAACTCATCAGCCCTTTTCTTAGCCCTGTTTCTGTCAGTAATACTGCGGCTACATTTTTGTCATCAAGTACCAGTTTCAATTTGTTTGTATGTGTTGGAATGCCCTTAACTTTCCAGAGGAGGATAGAATAGGAATTCTTGGAATGGGGAATCATGGTTTGGAAGTTGGCAGGGCCTGCCCAGTGCCAAGGGTGTATGATTATTACCTCTAGATTCCTTTCCTCATCATGACCCTAAATATTCAAACCCATTTATTATTCATCCATAATATTCATATCTATTTATTGATCTCCATTATAAGTTATGGTTGGGCTCCATTAGAGATAATTATGGTTAATATTAACAGTCATGGGCCTCCTTAACTCCTGTTGAAGTGCTGGACTTCTTTAAAATGCATTTTGCATATACCGATAATTTGGTCAAGTTGAGTCAACTTTTATTGCTCAATAAATAATATAACATAAAATATATTATATATAATATATATATATAGGAATAATAAAGATATTTATTATTTACATAAGAATCATTTGCCTTAATGATATGGGGCTATATTACCATCTTAGCCAAGTGGATCTGCTTAGGACTCCTAAGTAGGTTTCCTAAGCAGATCCACTTGGAATCTACCATTGTAGGTTTGCATCCTATCATGGACAATCATTTCTCAAGAAATAAGTTTGCTCACTGCCACCATAGGTGCAATAGGGTGGCTACTTGTAGATAGCCCCACCTAATGGCCCCAAGTGGTTGATTGGGAGGCATATGTATGATATATTCTTTAAGTGAGTAATTAAAGGACTAAAATACTTATAAGAATATGTGAGTATTAAACTAATGGGTGTTAAAAAAATAAATAAATGTCAGTTTTATAAAATTAAAAATTTCTTAAGACTTTAAATGTTTTTATCCTATTTAATACTTACCAATACTTCGATTTTGATAATGGTTTGTTGAAATTTTATCTGATCCTCTGTGTATGTGCATTCACACGCTGTCTGTCTGTGATTAGTGTATGAGTCCGTGTTGTGTATGTGTGTGTTTCGATTCAGATCATATTTTCAATTTTTCTTTATGAAATTTTAAGCCTTTATGAAATAAAGATTTAGTTATTTATTAACAAAATTAGACCCAATATGAGTGGTGGATTTTTAAAATGTTGAGTGTGAGTAAAGTTTTTTTTTTTTTTTTTTTTTAANGGAGTGAGGATTTTGGGGGTTAAACTAAACCCTAAATTTTATTTTGCCGATTTAGAAGCCACTGTTATTTGTTTTCTTATTACTATTTATTTCGTTTTGAAAATGCAAAAATTGAGACGTTTCAAAATTGAATCAAATTTGAACTATTGTAGTGGCAGTTCAAAAATTTCATATAAAAATATGCATTGCCTGTGTTGCTGAGGAGTTCACTTAATTCCTGCCTGACGTGCTTTTTATAGTCTGCGTGTCCCAGTGTTTAGGGTTGTGTGGGAGTATCAGTCATAGCAGGATGTTTGTGGATATTGTCCCGAGTCGGCGGCCAGTAAGGGATGAGGAGCGGGGCCATGGTTAGCGGGAGGGCGGCAATAAGAGATTCGCCGCGGGTGTTAGAGCGCCTCCAGCACGTGGTGCTCCTGCCAAAGAGATCTCAGCTGTGCTACGTGTTCCCCGGACTGCTGGGGAGGAAGGAGCATTTTTTTTTTTACAGCCCCCCACCAGCTACCCCCTTGCCCAGAAACACTACTAAAGGTTTGCTTTTCAATCTAACGGAAACCGCCTTTTGAGCTTTTACGTGTTCAACAAGGCTTCACGAATCGGCTAACACTCCCTTTCCAACAAGTGGCCTGCCTTCTTCTCCACTTCTGGGGCAATTGAAACCCACCCCCCTCCAAAGCTAGAGAGAGAACCTCTATTTCTCTGTCCGTTTCTATTTCCACTATCCAACCCTCGTCCAACATAAGGCCTTTTTATACGCTAGTCTCTCTATCTCAAGACTTTTTTTCTTTCCCTCCATGGTGGAAGCATTCCTCAGAGTGAAAAATTAATTTCCAGAACGAAGTTTATTCGCCATGCCTACCACCTCCCACCTGACAAAAGTCGTGATATCTTGATTTGTTGGAACATCCAAACAGAGTATGCCACTGTCTTGTAGTTTTTACCTCTACTTATCTAATAAAAAAGTCTAATAAAAAGATGGAAGAAAAGCCATTCTTTGCAGAGGCCTCACCACTATAACTGTACGAGATTTTGGGGTCGATGGAATTTTTTTAAACAAAGGTCCACTTTTACGTACCGGATTTATAGTACTTCAAGGAAATTTAAATCAATATTTTATCGGTTAGAAAATTTAACTTTTTTTTCTCGTAATGTTAAACAGTATTTTTTTTTTTCTATTTTAACACCTATTCACGCATTAAGCTGGATCTGCATAAGCTAAGCGAATTCCTCATCGTATTAATATTTGAACTTCTCATTTTACCTAGCCCCCTTACTCCTAATGTTTCCTTTTCATAATAACACAATGAAACAAATAAAAGTCCTACACGCAGGAGCTGCGTAAACTAAGCAGATTTACCATCTTCCATTGTAGTGGATATAAATGAGAATAAACTGCTAAAATGGCCTTAAAGATCCAAAAGAACAATGAAGGCAAAAGCTGATATACCGTGGATGGCATTAGGCCGATCTGGAGGAGAGAGTTATGGGGTAAGGACAGTCTCTCAACTATCCTAGTTATAAATCTAGTTTACCTACTAAAATAAATTTCTTCTAGAAAAATTAATTTACGGTGCAATAAACATTTAGTTGTTTGTAGTGAAAGTAACTATCTTAAATTTTTAACTATTATAGTCAGTGTCAGCTGTAGATTTATTAACGAACTGTATGGTTCGAAACGGCTACTTTTTCGCAATTTCAAAAATGATACTTTTTGAACAATGTCAGCTTGCAATTTCCACTAAATTACTTAAGAAACTAATGACGCGTTATATTCCTTATTTTCCTGGCAAGTGATCACGACTAAAGCAACTTGCAGCCAAAACAGAGATCACTTGCCTACTTACGGCAAAAATCAAGCTTAGTTTATTTTTAAATATCAATCTTATTGTACTACTTCTGTAAAAAAAAAAAATTGCAGAACATAAATGATATATAATTGAATTCTGCATCTATTCTGTTTTTGACGATAGTTCTGTTTGATCTTTCTTTAAATACTCCTCTCTCGTATTCGCTTTATTTAATTACAAATATCAAAACGAAGCCCAAATATACAATTTAGTTTATATATTTTGAATGTTGGGACTTGGTCAGCTTTAGAATTTACCTTTTTTTAACATCTTCCTTATTTTTAATTTTTTTAATTACGTAAACATATATAAATTAATTAACAATGTTACGTAAATAACGTTATAACTTAAATTATTAATGTTTAACGATAATTATAGATATATCATAGATAGATATAATCATGGTTACTTAGGCTTTCTGGAATTATTCATAAATATTCTTCCTGGCTCATCCTCCAGATAGCCCTGAAGAAACCATCCCAAGATGTACGAAAGATCGGGGGAAAAACAACTTTTGGACACGGTCAAGCCTGGAAATTTATGAAGATATTATAGAATTTAGGTCTCCCTTTAACGATTTAGCGATCTCAACCTTTCGTTTGGTACTTTAAAGCGACACGTCAAATTTCTTTGCGAAAAAACAAAAATACTGTAGTTTGTAGGTCTTATACCAGGTATGCAAGTTTAAAATGTCGTTTATTTCTTAAAATATATACACAGTAATTTAAAAAAAAGTATAATGTATTTTATTCAAAGTACTGGCCCTCGCTTTCTACACATTTTGTCCATCTCTCGGGCAATATATGGATACCATTCCAAAAGAATGCTTCATCTTTATTTGAAATCCATTCATCGAGCCATTTTCGTACGTTTTCGAAATTGTTGAAGTGTTGCTCCGCCAATGAGTGTCCCATCGATGAGAAGAGGTGATAATCAGAAGGCGCCAGGTCAGGTGAATACGGCGGGTGGGGTAGGAGTTCCCAACCAAGCGAAGAAATCGTTTCCNATGACTCAGTCATGACTGATAGCCTTGAAGATGGCTTACAATGTAAGCCGAAACGTTGGCAGATAATCCTTTAAAAAAATCCTTGACCGAACCCCAACTAAAATCATCTAATAATAATTTTTTTTATATGTTGTATAATAATCAAAAAGCTGTTGAAGTAATAATTATGATGTGGCTATTAATTGGTAATATGCAATAGCAATATATAAATTAGCAATAAATGTAATATATGTAATAGGGTCTTACTAAATGGCGGGCTCTACAGTTACTATTATTTTTAAAGGAAATACAGTGACCAAGTCTTCATTCCTCAATTCCGCTTCCCGACTTTGGTGTATACATGAAATTTCAACTAACACTGGAAAATACATCCTTAAATATCTTTATCAATGTGGATTGAAAGTTTAAATAGCTATTTTTAATCTACTTTGTTTCATACAATTTTTTTTTTAAGCTAATAATAACGAAGATAATAAGATTTGAAAATTGGTCCTACCTCTAAACCACCTTCCCCCTCTCCTCGACAAATTATAATTAACCAATAACGAAAAAAAACAAAACATACTTGTACAGACAACAATATACATATATATATATGTGTGTGTGTGTGTAAAACTGGTATTACCTTCCTCTCTTCTATATAAAATCTGTTTTCCTTGTAAAACACACATTTTTGACGATTTTTTAAATGCTGGGTTCCGAGTTACAGTGCATTTAAAAAAAAGTCCATAACGCTAGGAGCTGCCTAGACGAAGCTTTTCCATGTTCCAATAATGAAATAAATAATGATCGAAATGTATCTTATAAGCCAAAAAGACAATAATCGTAAATGGTAAGACCACCTAAGCTTTGTTCGTGGAAGGAAGAGTGGAGAACGCACTCAGCCATCTTAGTTACATTCGTAAATCTCTACCTAAACTAATGTATTTAGTAAAAATGCTGCGTTGCGTAATTACATCGTACATCTTAATTAGAGTACCGACTTTGATATTGCGATTCAAATTTTGGTCAAGACAGAACCTCTCTCTTCTCTCTCATCCGATATCAACCAAAAATGAATTGTTTCAATAAGAATGTTAGATAATCATTTTCTACACGTATTATGTTCTTTGTATCATTAACAGTAATAAATCTATTAACGAATTTCTAATGGTTTGCAAAATCCATGCTTTAATGTGGAATTTTGTCTCTTGTGTAAAAGTTATGGGCGCAAGAGCTCGTACAGACATATATTTGCGCGATTGTGTGTGCAATCTTGATTGGACCCTACTTTTAGTTTTTCCATGTAGGACCGGTGAAGATCCGTTGAAATTTTTCATAAATTGCGCCATGGCACAAACTTGAATTGCTTAACTTCTCTAAGGGATGCCAAGTGTCAAGTGTCGAATCATATTTCTTAGTTATAAAATTCTCATGATAATTAACCCAAATTCTAATGATGCTAATTTTCTGATTTAATTATTTTTTAATACAACTGTTTCAAGGTAACATTAAAATAATTATCAAATTTGAAATTGAAAATGATTTAATCTCTGTTAATATAGGTATTATAAAAATATATAATAGATGAACATATGATATGAAAAATTTAATTATTATCATTTATCTGCTGTAAAATCTTTAATTAAATCCCTTTAAAGGAGATATTTACGAATTTACTTCATTTAATCGGCCAGTATCAGAAAGCATCTCTTTTTTTTATGATGTCCTCTCCGACTTAAGAAATAATATGAACCATTATAATAATTCAAAAGGTTATTATCACTACCAATGAATATAGAGACTATCATACCTTCTATTATCCGTCTTCATTGGTTTTCAGAAGATGGTTTGCAGAAGATGGTTTGCAGAAACCAATGAAGACGGATAATAGAATGTATGACAATTATAATAATTATTTAGCAAGAGTTGTTTCACTGGGACATCAGTTTTGCTTAATTAGTTCCTGCTATACTTGGTAGCGCACATATATTATTTTGAACGAAAAAAAAAAAATAGTTGAAGGTTTTTTTTTCCGCCCCAAAATATCGCATTTTGTTGGGAATATCAGTAATTCATTTCTTTGAGGAAAGCCTGTTTGAAAAAAAGCGAACAAGAACATTGGAAGAAATCAATTTCTTCTTTCAGCCAACACAAAAATTGGTTGTAAGAGATGAATTAACGCAATTTCTTATCAATATTTAATTTGGTTGTGGTATTTTATCCTACGTAAATTTCAAACAATTAATGAGAGGGAATAGAATATAAAAAACTATCTNTTTTATTGATTATTTTATTTATGTTCAAGATTATCAAAACACATCTCGTATCTATTTCATCATTAACTACAAATTCTTTGTAAAAATCCTTATTCCTGTGTATTGTCCCTACCTGCCTTTTTTCTTCTTTAATTTTCTCTCAAGAAAACCAAATTGTTATAGTGGCTTATGTTACACGGCAAATGGTAAGATTTTTTTTCAAAAATAGTATTGGTTTTCCACGATCTTACTAGCAGTTAGTGTTCCAGCCTGAAGAATGGTGTGGTCGCTTTTGTAAGGCAGAGTACACAGTGCACTGCGATTACTGAGTGTAATTTAGGGCATAATTATCTTCATGTTAACTGCGCCCCTGACTGTGGTAACGACGCGCTCATTTGAGGCGAATGGAGAATGTAATGACGCAACATCACATTCTACGTAACATCTGTACCAATTAACATGTGGATTAATACTCTTAGCTTGTTTCAAAATCAATGTTATATTAACTATTTTAGCAGTTTTCCGGGAAGTGTAAAACTATTGCTACTCATTGTACCAAGACATTCATGTTGCCACCACGACGGAACTTTGAAAATTTACTACAGAACTCGAAGGATGTCAGTGCACCAAAAAACAATTCAGCGCAAAAGATGCTTTATTTCAGAGAAGTAAAAGACAAAACAGAAATTCAATTACACTCTATAAAGAGCTAGTAAGGTACAGTGAATGAGATACCAGATACAATAACACACATCTTTAGGGAAAGTGAAATGGTCTTCATTCGTTAGGGGTGGTCCATATTCATAGAGCTTATTGCAGTCTTATTGAATTTGTTTTGTGAAGAAGGGTTTCCTCATAGACGGAATCGAACGACACTAACTGAATAGGGCGGCTTAATTTCCACGCTTTTCGTATGATAATAGTCTTGGCTATCGTTGTCTGCCTTGATAATAGGCTGTCCCGAGCTGTATATTAGGCGTCAGTGGCGACGTTTCTGACGTCATAGCGGCCGGGAGAGGAGGAGCTCCGCGTATCCAGCTTACCTCCTTGGCAGCGCGCGCGGACCTTGGGCCCGACCACTCTGATGTAAGTGGGGCTCGGCTCGCGGGGGGGGCCCACGGAGGAAACTACCTCTAAACGTTTCAATTTTCTGATCCGTTCCACGCCTGACCTTACTTAGCCATTCTCTACGTTTGTGCAGGTTTTTGTCGTTGGTCAATAGCAGGTGAGTATGACGAGATGCTCGTTTTTCTTTTGTACTAGTTCAGGTTTTTTATGACCCGCAACATGGTCAAGACGATTTGAATCTCAAAACACCCTTAAGAGTATGAAATATTGTTCTTCAGCATGACTCTCGGTGTAACTTGGGTCACAATTAATCTTTTATTATGGCTTTTTGTGTGATGGGAGAAACACAGTTGCTGCATTTCATTTTTTCATTTAAAACTCAGCTGTAATTGTAAAAGACCAATCATTAATATCAAGCTAATGGGACTAAATATAGTAAAAGTAATTAGAAGACACGGCTTAGGGGCAACTTAAAGATTTAATCTCATAATAGAATGGTGACAAAGGGTAAGAGATGAGGCCCAGAAAAAGGACGAGGAGAGCTTCTCATACAAAAGCCCTGGGCATAACTAATGGTGTAACTGACCATGGACAACAGGCAAGGCTAGGTGCAATAAAGAGCGGCATGTCCTGGTGTAATAGACTTGGAATAAGGCACCAAGGATTCATATGGTAGGTGCCATTATGATGCGACGCTTTTAGCTCTCAACACACTTGGTATACTCCAGGACAGTGCATGTGTACTGGTTACTGTGGACACACCTGTGAATGCCCACTTCTTCTGATTGATGTAGATTCTAGAGCGGCTCTCTTAAGTTAGCCATCCCGGCCTTGAACTTTGACTACTACACCACTAGAATACTTGATATTATACTCAGGCTTCAGCTCGTGAGGGAATCTTCACCTTTTTACTATGGTAGTACAGAGGGTGTTAATTGAGAAAAATAATACTCAACAACTGAGATATTTAGTGAATTCCACAGAAATTAAGGAGGATTAAAAAGTCCATTATGATGGTCTAAGGTATGCTTTAAGGCCTACGGTATCAGAAACTCAATGTGATGTGGACTATAAACTGTACGATGTATTTAGTAATAATTGTTTTGAATTATTTTATAAGATCTTTTATCGTTTAATAAATAATATTTATTCTTTAATATATATATATATATATATATATATATATATATATATATATAAATACGTCACATCTTGA
>KZ808715.1:135759-154429 GCA_000696205.2 Oncopeltus fasciatus
TGTAAGACGAAGTTCTTGTCTTTCTCGTAGGTTAGGCTCTCGCCAATGTAGAGGGAATTGAATGAGATACCTGGCGCGTCCTGGTAGCACAATTGGCAAGTGCACCGGCCCGGATAGCAGGAGATCCAGGTTCGATTCCTGGCTGGGACAGTTAGATTTTTTATTCTATTCCCTCTCATTGTTTAATAATATTTAAATTTTAGAAATATTATTTTTTTGTGGTACTTAATCTAACGTAAATTTTAACAATTTTTAGTGCAAGGGAACAGAATATATTCGTCGGCCTCGGAGGTTAGACTCTCGACACTAGTGCAGGGAATTTACAACTTATCGGACTTGTCCTGGTAGCATAATTGGGAAATGCACCGGCCCGGATAGCAGGAGATCCAGGTTCGAGTCCTAGCTAGGACAGTTAGATTTATTATTATGTTCCCTTGCACTAAAAATTTTTAATAATACTTAAAGGGTATTTTTGTAATTCAGAAATAAAATTCGGTAGTTAAGCATTCAAATGAAAACCCGTCATTTATTTATTTTGAATTTTTTTATTTTAATGGCGTGACAACCTTTGGTCATTAACGCCTGGGGGATGTTATAAAGAACCGTGAAGATGTAGTAGAGTCCTAAGGCCCCTGGACGGCCTAGTGGTGGTTGGGGGACGGAGAGCCAGGAAGTCCAGACAGCGACACCACTCATCATTAAATAAATCAAATAATTTTATATGTTGATGCTCGTCTTTAATGAAACATGACAGATCCGCCTAGTTTTTGCAGTTCCCGTTTGAGAGAATTTATTTTTACTTCATTTTAATCCGTCAAAAACGTGTAGTATGTCCGAAAATATAGTGGTATATCCATACATTAACTGGAGAAAGTGGGCTCTGTAGGATTTGAAAGATCTCATTTAGATCTCGGTTTATTTTTTGTTCACCATACTGCATTTCTAAAAAATTAAGTATAAACATGACATTCTGACAGGTCTTTTAATTTCCATCCATGAGTGTATGAGCTTAAGTCCCACTAAGCCGGATCCATGCTTGACTTGTGGATTAAGGACAGCTTACGCTGCAGGTTATCAAAATAGATAAGAGGTTTATCGGGATCCCAGCGGGAATGTGTATCCGAGTATATTTCATACGGCCTTCAATCGAAATGCCAAGTAGCTGGCCACGTGATCATTGAAAGTCCTCTCTTTAACTTGGTCACATTTTAATTTGTTATATTCTTATTGTTATCTTCATCAATAATTATTTTGATATTTGTTACTGTTCACTATGGTATTTGTAAAAATTATTTAAATATCTTAGTTCCATATAAATATAACGACAAAATGCTTGTTGTTTTAATAAGTTCATAAAGTGTCATTTCTGCTCCAGTTCATCTCATAAGTTGCCTTCCAAATTAAACCGAACTTATATCTAAGTCAATTGATTTCATTCGACGGGGAGGGTAATAAGGACCAGCTCCCGACAAGAGTATTGGAAGAGAAAACAAGGATTTACCGGGGACGAGATGGTAAGGGGTGGGGATAAGAATTTGAACAAAAGTGAAGCTAAGGATGGGGGGCTGACTTGGTGCATTTCAATTTTTTCCAAGGATTTCACATTGATAGACATGAATTCATCGTATATTGAACACCTTAGGAGCTCGCCACCTTATCGGTAACAATTTGTTTTTAAACTTCTGTTTCAAGGCCTTGATAAAATCCAGGGATGAATTGAAGAAATGTTTCAAAAGTGATGTAACTTTGAACAGCTTAGAATTTACTATAATAACTTTGATTGGTCAAAACGTTCGTCATTTTCAGCTTATTTCATTCTCTTTTACTTTTGACCAACAATGTTCATTAACTGACATGACTATTTGCTGACTTATTTTGGCCCCGAGTAGTAAAAAGCGTGGGAATGACATCAAAGTAGCCCTTCTCCCTGAGAACTCTTCTAATCCTGACTACAAAGGCACATAAATGAGAGAGATATTTTTCCTGATGTTAGCTTCCTTTTCCATGAGTCTTATCAGTAGGGCGGAATTGTAAAAATGAAACCTTTGTGAACGTCATGGTCCGATACAACACCCGTTCTAAAACTAATTAAGATAACCTAAAACACCACAAAAAAAGAAGAAGAAGCCCGCTTTGAAGACTGCTGCCCGCATCTGGTGAGAAGATTCCCGAAAAGAGTAATGGTACACAAAGAGTAATGGGCTTTCACTCTGAGGAGTAATAACTCATCTGATTCTCACAGATCTGTTTGAGTTAACTAACCATTCCCAAGCTTTGATAATTACCAAAAAGAAGATTTCTCGAGGGATTAGCAGCTGAAATCGGCCAATGAGCAAGGCGCCAAATTTGTCTGTGCAAAGTTTTTGGAAGGTATTCCAGATTGCAGTTCATAAGTGATGCATATTGCTTAAGAGTTTATGAGAAACAACTGAGCTCTCTTATATTAACTTTTTTCTTTTCCTTTTTGACAGTTCACAAATGAGTAATTCACGATTTATTTTTAGCCGATTTACCTTCAAGAAAAGCAGAAGTATTCACGTTACTGGACAACAATTTTGAAAATAAATTTTTGCATTTTCATTGATCTTTCTTAGGAGGATTATAAATCTTACACTTACATATTATTATATATATCTTCACGCTAATTTTAATAAAAATAGACCAAATTCGATACTAAAGCTTCTTATTGGGAAACCCTTTCGCGGAAGGAAGTTAACCAGAGAAATACTAAAAAGATAAATCAATCAATTTAGTTGCTATAAGGGTTAAGAATAAATGTCTTTAAAATACAAAATATAAACATATGTTATTTAGGTTTCATAACAAAGTTAAGACAAATCACATTAAAGAAGTAATTTAAGAATATAATTAAAGGGGTTGTAAAACCACCTTCATTTATAATATAGAAACCAATTTCAGCAAGTTTCCGCATATTATTCAAAGAGATAAGTAAAGACTGAAATCGAGCATTGGGGGGGGGNGTTCTTTACACATTTGACTGACGGAATATTAGGAATAACCATCTACAAAGGGTTGTTGAGACCTGTACAATACATTATATTGATTTTCTTAGGGCGAAATCGATTGAGAGATCTAGCTGAAGACGGTGGTAGGATAGGCGGCTGGCAGCTCGCATGCCGACTGAGTAGGATAAACGGCTCTCTCAGTACGGGGCGCGGATAGACAAAGACCAGGTTAATGAGGTAGCTTTGTTTGACGGGAGATTGTCATTTCTTGCTTTTATGTATTTCTACAATATTTTTATGAAATGCACATATAAGAGATAATGTTATGCACGTTTCAAAAACAATCAAGCCTGTCTTCTTCTCCCTGCCGTACTAGAGGTAGCTTTAATAAACTTAAGCCTTTTTTTTCTTAATTAGGCTCTTTTAGGTCTAGAAGCGAAACTAGGCCAACTTACCATAGGTAAAATTTGTCGGGAATAATGACGATTTACATTTTTAGTTCGATTAAAGTAGTATTTTTGAAGAAAGTAAATTAAAGACCTCTTTATACACTCTACTATATAATGTACCTAACTAGTTACATATTTTAACTTAATATTTTGTTTAATATTTTTTTCATACATATCGCAAAACATTGACTGCATTTCTGAAAGTAATTTGAATTACAATTAAAGAGGTAATTTAAATATCTTTTCAATTGATCTGTACCTTTTTAAGCTTGTATAATATAATGTATGTATATTAGTAAAATATAAATACTTATGAATAAAGAATGTTCTGTCGCGAAAATCATTCATATTTTGAACGTTTTCACAAGTAAAAGCAAAATGAAACATTGATTAACGTTTGGTAATGGTTGAAAATTCACTAAGTTAATTCATAAGGGGCACGAGCCTATTTGAAAGTATGATAATAGGATCCCCAAACCTCTCCCTGCTGGTTCGAGTCCTGTACAAGACTTTTTATTTTTCCTAGTGCCATATGTTGCTTAGAGAAGGATGGTTTCCTTTATGACAGTTCATGCTGAACTATTTATATACCTATAGTTATAGGAACAGTATATAGGATATAGATAATCCAAAGTAATTGCTTGGATGGAATTAAAATAATAAACAAATCTGTGCTAAGAGGTGAAGAAGGTAATCTTTGAACAGTATGTTACCTTTGGCTTTTTGTACATATGAGAACAAATAAGAGATTTAAGAAGTTTACCGAAGTGACCAAGATTAAACGTTAATTATTTGACCAAGAAATCAATGCCAATTTATCTAACAATCATTGATTCCACAGTGTGCCAGGACTGCAATCCCAATGTCCATTTTGCAAACGGATCGAAAGATCTGTGGACATGACTCCATGATGCACTTGCCCGATTCCCCAGGAGCACCATCCTTGAGGGTGATTCGGGCTAATGACTGGCGTGCAGCCCTCAAAACAAAACTCCAAGAGGAGATAATTTATGAAAATTAAGAGATTGTAAATTACCATTATTGAAAAACCCCTAGCGGAGTTAGTTTCCACGATGAGGCGTTATCTTAATCTGAATCGAAATGAATAATTTATTGTTAGTATATGGGAGTGGATTATAATATATGTACTCGTCCGGGTTTCTCCAATTAGGAGGGAAGAGAGGCTCTAATTCTGTATGTGCTTCTTCTTCGGAAAAGTTCTTTGCGTGAGGCGAATTAATCCTTAGGACGCTAACGAAGTGGCAGTAATCAAGAGAACATTAACATCGGACTTTTGGCTTCTTCTAAATAGCACTTATGTAATCAGCTTAATCGGAGATTTGTTTACCTTAGATAACAATAAAGTGCTGTATTTATTTCATTTAATATTTATTTATGTTTGTTCAAGATGAAGAAGGACGGTCCACTATTATCCATATGACCAATGTACAGAGCAATAGTCAATCGTTTTAGAGTGTCACTATATTATTTGTGTTGAAATTCTCTTTTAAATATTATTTACTCTATGTTTGCATTTTATTTTAATTATATTAAGCTTAGTACATAGTTAGACATATTAAGAAGTTATATGGTGCGCCATTGTAGCTCATAGGATCCATGTGCAAGCTTTCATCGACAAATATGAGCCATGGATGTTAAGAATGGGATGGTAACCTGTAGATAGCCTCCCCCTCCATAACCCTAAATACATTTTTTTAAGGGAGGCTAAATATGTACATATATATAATTATTAAAATTAAAATTTATTAAGTTAGATTTATAGCTTATAGCGAAGTTGATGACAATTATAATTTTCAAATAGCATCCAATTTTCTTATATTTTAATTGCTGAGAACTTTCGGAATCGTTGATTACATCTTCGGAGCTTAGTCATCTTTTTCATGATTGTCTCTGCCTTGGTGGCTCTAGGAATGCACTTATAATTGGAGAGTATTTGATAACCATAATTGGTTTTTTTAGAACTAATTAATGTTTAATTCAATAACAAAAAAAAAACCTGTAAAGGGTTATACTTTATTGGGATATGTGTCTCAGCTCTGAAGATGGGATGTATGATACTAAATGGACTTAGCAAGAAATGAAATAATTCCAAATGTGACGTTGCAGATGGATTAAATAAGATTGAGGGGAAAAAATTAGTTTAAAAGCAAAAGGGAACACTGAAAGGCCGGGAAGGAAGAGTGGGGGGAAACGCTCACTTGTCTTAGTTATATTCGTAAATCTAAATCAATAAATATTTTTCATAAATATATTATGGAACATAAACCTTAAATCCTAAATTTTGGTTTTGTTTTAAAATAAGAGGACCCGCTCAACACTCTAAATTACATTCTTTAACATAAATGGATAAATATGTTTGACATTGTTATACTTTTTGAAATGTCATTATATTCGTGCACCTTCACTCCTGCCGGTCCGATTTTTCAGCAAACGAATTTTTTTTTTTTTTATAATTGAAAGCCATATGCCAAGTTTTGATAAAAACATTTGTCGATAGAATTAAAA
The DNA here is from genome assembly GCA_000696205.2 of Oncopeltus fasciatus. Classification (NCBI taxonomy): domain Eukaryota; kingdom Metazoa; phylum Arthropoda; class Insecta; order Hemiptera; family Lygaeidae; genus Oncopeltus; species Oncopeltus fasciatus. The sequence continues at coordinate 141,701 of KZ808715.1, forward strand.
ACTCACCCAAGCACGCTCATCTAAGTATATTTTAATGACTATAGTTTTTAGTCTTTCTTAGTAGATTTTCTGATAGGAAAATGTTTCTAAAATAAAATGAAAACGACCTCAATAGGTATACTTTTAGATTAAGTCCAATGAAAATTGTTGGAGTTCATAAAGCATATATAGAGACAAAAGTTATCTTAACTTCTTAGTTATAATTTAGTTACAGTAAAGCACGTGACTATCTCCCTCCATCTCCCCTATTGCCTTGAAGAAGGCCTGAAATTTAGCCCGAAACGTTGGCAATTTTTTGTTTATAAATTAGCTTTTTATTGATTCAAATCCCATAACCGAATTCCGGACCAATCCTCCCTCATAATGTCATCTTATATTGATTATCAATATATTTGTGACAAGTTACTTTATTTAGTGATATTTTATGTTTAAGTTATATTTTAAGAAGCATCTTTCTTCACAATAATTTTGCAATAAATAGATGCGTTTAGGGGAAACTAAATTATATGTTCTTTACACATTTGACTGACGGAATATTAGGAATAACCATCTACAAAGGGTTGTTGAGACCTGTACAATACATTATATTGATTTTCTTAGGGCGAAATCGATTGAGAGATCTAGCTGAAGACGGTGGTAGGATAGGCGGCTGGCAGCTCGCATGCCGACTGAGTAGGATAAACGGCTCTCTCAGTACGGGGCGCGGATAGACAAAGACCAGGTTAATGAGGTAGCTTTGTTTGACGGGAGATGGGAGCCCAACTCCGGTCATATCCGGCCGGACTTCAATATTCTCTGTAGAGGTGGTCGGCTCTGCATTCCTCCCGTCTTCAATAGTCATCGCGTTGAAGACAATCAATGAATAGAGTTCAATTTTTTTTTTCAAGTCCAGCATTTTCCTCCCAGCTAAGGCTTTCTGTTCAGATGGGAGCCATTACCTGATTTTCGGATATTTTTAAATTACTAGAACTAGTTATGTATAGTTCAAAATTAATGAAGAAAGTTTCCTGGAGATATAAACATAGACCGAATAGGAGATGTTTTTTGGTAGGGTTCGGTCAAGGTTGATCCAAAATACAATTAGAAAAAATTTTAATTATCTGCCGACGTTTCGCTTTATATTTTAAGCCATATTCAGGGCCATCATGATTCAGGTCCAGTCATGAACATGTAATCTAGGTGACACGGCTACCCCTCTCGCCTTCATGATAGCTCTGAAGATGGCTTAAAATGTAACCCGAAACGTCGACAGATAATTAAGAAATACACATTTTTAAAAGTTGTATCTCTTGAATCAGTCTTGATCGAACCCGTGCAACAGAAAAAAATCTACTAATAATCTCTATAGTCAAAAACTCTCCATTTGAACTTATAGAGCGATTTTTTTTTTCTTAAATTTAGACTACAAAGAAACTTATAAAGGATTTGCAAGATAAAAGAGGAACTTTAAGCTTTGTTGAGAATCGAAAATGTAGAGTTAGTTTGTGAAGAAGTCTGTAATGAACGCAAACTCTACTTAAGTTTCTAAAACGGACTTAATTAACGTAGGCTAATAAATTTCTTAAAGCCGAGCGTTTTAAATAGGCTATTCGTATTACTTAAAAGTGTAGTCACTTTTTATTTGTCGTTATTCTCCCTGTTACTGCCCACCTGAGATACTTAATTAACTATTGAATGAATTTTAATGAAACTCTATCGTCAGTCACATAATTTTGTCGCATGTTTTTAGAGATATGTATATTTTTAAATCTATAAAAGCCGCTAGTGTGAAATATTATCATAGTCTGCATATTATCGCAGTAAACTTAAACTTTTCACCACTGCCATTCTGTTAAGGTAGAAGTGAAAGACAGCTGGTTCAGACAGAAACAGTGACGTAGACGTAGGATGACGTTGATACTTGCTTCCGGATCGGAAAGTCGTCGAACTCGTTAACCCGGTGTGGTTCCTGCCACGCGTGCCTTCCGGGAAGGTACGCTCGACCAAGGCCGTCGCATCATCAGGTTTACAACAGCTGATCCTGGCACAGATCGAGAGGTGTCAGTGGACACCAATGAGTCGATTCGTTGCAGTTCAACCGCCAATTTACACCAATACGACCACCTAGAAAGACTTAAAGCTGATTCCTGCGATTCCACAGATTATAAAAAACATGGAATCATGTACCAATTGAGTACTAGTTGTACATTTAGGTTTATGTTTAATGTATTTTGAGAAATGCATTTATCTAAATTGTTAGTTTTTTAAAAACAATTGGTGAACTTTGATAATTTATATTAAATTATTTTACTAAATAATCCTTAAGTAGCCACAATCATACATATATTTGTGTTTCAAATCTTACAAGGACACTAACCATATTGATTAGTCTAAAAAAAAAAAAAAATGAAGATTTTTAGACTAAGAAATATCGAATAGGTTCCAAAATGTCTAAGTATGAAAACAAAAATAAATATATGCATTGGGACTTTACATTCTTATAATACAATAAATTTATTGTCGAGTTGATAAGCTTATGTGGAACGAGCCTCGTGCACCTCTAGGGAAAATATTAAATGTCATCAATAAAGAATCTAAACGAAATAGACATAAAAAATAAAACATGTAAGCATATATGAGACACCGGCAGCATAATTAAAACCCCGCGAACTCTCATACCACAGATATGAGGCTCCTGAACCACAGATGATAGATCTTGAATAGATACATATGAAAATATGCATATAACTACTATAGACATTCACAAGACCGCAACAGTGCTACAACTATCAAATTATATAAACCAATGACCTATAAAGTCATATATATATATATAGACAGACATGCACACTAATGTGTGTTCTTGTCAATTGATGACATGAAACCTTCTGAGGAAAAGGACTAATCTTGAATTAGTATTAATTAATGACAAATTTTATTGAATTAAGCTGGAAAAGTCAATCATTAAAAACTTCTCTGATTTGAAAATATTACTTATTTAATTCTTTCATTAAAAAAGAAAATACCCGTCAACGGAAATGCAGTATAAAGCTTAATGAAACACGCTTTGGATAAAGCAGAACGATTGATTTTAATTTAAAATTTCATAGTTTACAAATCTTAAAGTCATATACCAGCACATTACTTGATACAAAACATGTAGAAAGTAATTAATAATGAAGTTTATAAATAAATAAAAAAAAGTCATATTACGGAAACAAAAAAAGTCTTCAGAGCGTTAAAACTTGAAAAATTCAATAATTGCATTCAATAGATTTCTTGAAGTTCATTGTACTCCAAGATAACAATGCAAGGAGAAAATTTTTTTTTAAAATCTGCAAATACTTTTGCCACCGTTCATTAAGTGGTACATTAGAAAGCTATAACAGATTTTTTTATTAAAGACAACTTCTTGTAGAAATTAAAAAAAGAGAAAAAAATAGAAATGATCAAAATAAAATCAACTACTCGTCTGGTCATCATTCAGCACGTTGCTTCATCACATCTATTGACAGATTCCTTCAACTATCTACACAAAGAATATAATTTGGAAAGAGACAAGTTTTTCCGCGTTATAATCTAATTCCACTCATGTGAGAAAATGTTTGTAAAACCAAGGACTTGGGAAATAGGGCAACTAATATGACATGATTTTAAGGGAAATAATAACCCTTTAGTTAATTTTCTGTAGAAATAAAAACAAATTAATGGTAATATACATTAAATGAAATACATGCATTGGTGACGCCATAAAACAACTGCAAATTGAACAATGTTCTAAGCGCCAGGTTTTCAACGTAAAATGTAAAAGTATATTACTGATTCAGGTCCAGTCATGAACACGTAATCTAGGTGACACGGCTACCCCTCTCGCCTTCATGATAGCTCTGAAGATGGCTTAAAATGTAAGCCGAAACGTCGACAGATAATTAAGAAATACACATTTTTAAAAGTTGTATCTCTTGAATCAGTCTTGATCGAACCCGTGCAACAGAAAAAAATCTACTAATAATCTCTATAGTCAAAAACTCTCCATTTGAACTTATAGAGCGATTTTTTTTTCTTAAATTTAGACTACAAAGAAACTTATAAAGGATTTGCAAGATAAAAGAGGAACTTTAAGCTTTGTTGAGAATCGAAAATGTAAAGTTAGTTTGTGAAGAAGTCTGTAATGAACGCAAACTCTACTTAAGTTTCTAAAACGGTCTTAATTAACGTAGGCTAATAAATTTCTTAAAGCCGAGCGTTTTAAATAGGCTATTCGTATTACTTAAAAGTGTAGTCACTTTTTATTTGTCGTTAATCTCCCTGTTACTGCCCACCTGAAATACTTAATTAACTATTGAATGAATTTTAATGAAACTCTATCGTCAGTCACATAATTTTGTCGCATGTTTTTAGAGATATGTATATTTTTAAATCTATAAAAGCCGCTAGTGTGAAATATTATCATAGTCTGCATATTATCGCAGTAAACTTAAACTTTTCACCACTGCCATTCTGTTAAGGTAGAAGTGGAAGACAGCTGGTTCAGACAGAAACAGTGACGTAGACGTAGGATGACGTTGATACTTGCTTCCGGATCGGAAAGTCGTCGAACTCGTTAACCCGGTGTGGTTCCTGCCACGCGTGCCTTCCGGGAAGGTACGCTCGACCAAGGCCGTCGCATCATCAGGTTTACAACAGCTGATCCTGGCACAGATCGAGAGGTGTCAGTGGACACCAATGAGTCGATTCGTTGCAGTTCAACCGCCAATTTACACCAATCCGACCACCTAGAAAGACTTAAATCTGATTTCTGCGATTCCACAGATTATAAAAAACATGGAATCATGTACCAATTGAGTACTAGTTGTACATTTAGGTTTATGTTTAATGTATTTTGAGAAATGCATTTATCTAAATTGTTAATTTTTTTAAAACAATTGGTGAACTTTGATAATTTATATTAAATTAATTTACTAAATAATCCTTAAGTAGCCACAATCATACATTTTTGTTTCAAATCTCACAAGGACACTAATCCATATTGATTAGTCTAAAAAAGAAATCATGAAGATTTTTAGACTAAGAAATATCGAATAGGTTCCAAAATGTCTAAGTATGAAAACAAAAATAAANAGCACTCAACTCATACTTCCAATGGCCACTTCAGATCTAACCTAACCTTATATAACACACAATACATTTTAAACTAAATCTTACAAGCTAACATATAAAGCTAAATAATAATTTTTCTCTTCTTTTCTAATCAAATTCTCTTTAACAAGAGTGTGACGTACTTGTTTCTTTCATGGTGACACAGTTTTTTAATATAATAATTTCAGGAAACATTCGTTACTTGAATTTATTATAAAAGTTTTTCTGAAATTCCAAAATCATTTTAAAAATATACATAAAAAAATCGTATACGTAAAACTTATAAATGAAAATATGAATTTCTTTTGAATGAACATAGTAAAAAAAAAAATAAGGGGTTACTATTATTGTATTAAGTATATTGTTCAGAATGACCCATTAAGTCAAAATTTACTTCACGATATATTGTTAGACTTCCTTTTACTCCGCCATTTATTCATTCATTCAATCACTCACTCGCTCGCTTCCTCACTCATTCATTTCATTATTTTTTTTTTTTGTTAAAGAAGCACACACACACATATATACTCTATCTGGAAGAACCAGAACTCTACGGGAAAGGGCTTTTTGAAGGATGCCACCTGCTTCCTTACTTCGAAAGGGGAAATCGCATTTAGCCAGATAAGCTATGAGATTCTTCTAGGCCAGCCTCGACCCATCTATGAAGATCCATTTGTTCATAAAGACCCATTAATCGCACCGTAATGTTACCTATTATTTTCAATTTTTTCTTTCTTTTTCTTTTATTTTTAATATTAAATATTTATTCTTTATTAGTCACATTCGAACCAGCGAAAACGCCGCCACATGTGTTTTATTTGGATCATTCTTGACCGAACTTATTGGATGTTTCGTTGCCCAATAAGGTGTGCTAAAGTCATAATCAGTGTCTATTTCAAACTCAACCTTCGTATTTATTGCAATTCGAAGGAACCTTGTACGGATTTAAAGCTGCATGCAATTGTGACTGCATTCAGCCTGTTAGAAGAAATAAGGGTATTTCTTCGAAGAGAGCTCTTCGTGATATATAGCGGTTATCAATCATTTTTTCGTCCCACGATACCCATTGGGATCGCCATTTAGGCCCCCATAATTTCCAAGCCAAGGAAATTTATTTATAAATAAATGCGCCCAATCTCCTCGCTAATAGGCGCCTCGGCGGCACGACTTATATTAACAAATCGTTGCTCGGAGAGCCATGCCAGGGTGTGTGCTCCACGCTACGGGGCCGGGTCCTCCCGTGACGCGGTGTCTTAACCCCGACTCCTGGGCTAAACGAGAAATGATGCCTGTGGAACGACGCTTACCATTGGGACCCCAGTTTATTTTCGTAAACGCGCCTCCCCAATCATGCGATCTCCTCGTTTGCCGGAGCCAGACCTCTCCAACGCCAGGAAATAACGTATTACGTATTTGCATGTCGGTTTGTCCCGAGCACCCCCTCCCCTTCCCCCCAACGCCGTGTAGACCCACCGTATCCATNAATAAAAGATTATCTGCCAACGTTTCGGCTTACATTGTAAGCCATCTTCAGGGCTATAGAAATGCAATGTCATGAGAATACAATAGTAATTGAAAATACAATACAGAATTACCATAATGTAATGTGCTATCAAAAGTATGAATGTAGAAAGCTATGTACGAGAATTAAAAAAAAAACATGCTGACAACAACTTATTGAAAAATAATTAAATAACATTAAAACCGTAATTTACCACACCTGCCTATCATGAAGATGAGAGAGGACGTCCTGTCCCTAACTTCACATTTCCATGACTGAGGAATATAATTTTTCAGAGAAAACACCGTGGGGGGTAGAAGGATGGAGGGGAAGGTAAGAAAAAAAAAATAAAACTTTCTAAATAAAAAAATACACTTTTCTTAAATTTGTATTTTTTTTTTGGATCTACCTTGACCGAACCCCAACAAAAATCATCTAATAAAACTCTTCTGTATTTCCCGGCTTTCCATCCAAATCCAATATCCTCTCCCAAACGAATGGCAGAGCTCAACACGCAGCTTTCACTCCGGCAACCACTACTCATTTCTCACGCAAATGGATTCACAACATAGACCACTGACCTGTCAGGAGTAAGCCCTCGACTCCATGTTAAGCTGATCGGACGTCACCAAAAAGAGGACGCGAAATACTAAAAGGAGTTAGAAGACGCAGATTACTATCAATATACGCGTTACGACGCAGCTGAGCAACACTTCATGAAGATTGAAAACAAATAGGTTAGACTATCCAGAGAAGCAGGCATATGGAGTTGCTGCCATCACCCAAGTTTCAAATCAAACATAACACGTACTGTAAAATATCATTCTCTACAACCGCAAGATGCAGCCATCTCTCAGCAGAAGAAATGCCACAAACAAAACTCTCTTGTCCATGGGTTTGTCGGGGTCATTACTTGGGACTGAATCCAGGTGAAAACACGTCCCCTCTTGCTGTCATGATAGCCCCACTGAAGATGACTTAGAATGTAAGCCAAAANTTAAATTTAAATGAAACTAAAATCATCTAATAAAACTCTTTTGTATTTCCCGGCTTTCCATCTAAATCCAATATAAAGATCATCTCCCAAACGAATGGCAGAGCTCAACACGCAGCTTTCACTCCGGCAACCACTACTCATTTCTCACACAAATGGATTCACAACATAGACCACTGACCTGTCAGGAGTAAGCCCTAGACTCCATGTTAAGCTGATCGGCCGTCACCAAAAACAAGAAGCGAAATACTAAAAGGAGTTGGGAGACGCAGATTACTATCAATATACGCATTACGACGCAGCTGAGCAACACTTCATGAAGATTGAAAACAAATAGGTTAGACTATCCAGAGAAGCTGGCATATGGAGTTGCTGCCATCACCCCACGTTCAAATCAAACATAACACGTAATGTAAAATCTCATTCTCTACAACCGCAAGATGCAGCCATCTCTCAGCAGAAGAAATGCCACAAACAAAACTCTCTTGTCCATGGGTTTGTCGGGGTCATTACTTGGGACTGAATCCAGGTGACAACACGTCCCCTCTTGCTTTCATGATAGCCCCACTGAAGATGACTTAGAATGTAAGCCAAAATNTCATTCTCTACAACCGCAAGATGCAGCCATCTCTCAGCAGAAGAAATGCCACAAACAAAACTCTCTTGTCCATGGGTTTGTCGGGGTCATTACTTGGGACTGAATCCAGGTGAAAACACGTCCCCTCTTGCTGTCATGATAGCCCCACTGAAGATGACTTAGAATGTAAGCCAAAATGACGGCAGATACACTATTTTTTTAAAAAATTGTATTGTTCGCGCCCTAATCCTCCTTTATCAGTCCCTAATCACGGCACAGGGGCTGACTCGCCTGGACTCGCGACCCTTATTGCCTAAATTCAGTGTCCCCCTACCTCACTCTGCTTTCAGATCTCATAGGAGACACTCTGCTTCCAGATCTCATAGGAGACACTCAGCTTCCAGATCTCATAAGAGACACTCTGCTTCCAGATCTCATAGGAGACACTCTGCTTCCAGATCTCATAGGAGACACTCTGCTTCCAGATCCCATAGGAACCACTCTGCTTCCAGCTCTCATAGGAGACACTCTGCTTCCAGATCTCATAGGAGACACTCTGCTTCCAGATCCCATAGGAACCACTCTGCTTCTAGATCCCATAGGAACCACTCTGCTTCTAGATCCCATAGGAACCACTCTGCTTCCAGGAGTAGACAAAGTGTCTAACATATCCTCCACCGCCATTTCGCTCACTAAAAGTATTATTAATTTGTGCCGCCTTATGCGCCTCCCCGTTACAATATAGTCCATTACTCCTAGTCCACTCACGACTGCTACGCATTCCCAGAAGGTAAGTGCTCTGAATTTTTGGGTTTTTAGAGTTAGAGACCTTTGATTTCAGGGCCGCTTTGGAGGAAGGACTGCAGGTGAGAGCGAGGACCGACCTGCTTGCTGAAACTACATTGTAAGTAGTAATTCGTTACCTATTATATTCAATTTTTCTTTCTTTTTCTTTTATTTTTAATATTAAATATTTATTCTTTATTAGTCACATNTGTGTTTTATTTGGATCATTCTTGACCGAACTTATTGGATGTTTCGTTGCCCAATAAGGTGTGCTAAAGTCATAATCAGTGTCTATTTCAAACTCAACCTTCGTATTTATTGCAATTCGAAGGAACCTTGTACGGATTTAAAGCTGCATGCAATTGTGACTGCATTCAGCCTGTTAGAAGAAATAAGGGTATTTCTTCGAAGAGAGCTCTTCGTGATATATAGCGGTTATCAATCATTTTTTCGTCCCACGATACCCATTGGGATCGCCATTTAGGCCCCCATAATTTCCAAGCCAAGGAAATTTATTTATAAATAAATGCGCCCAATCTCCTCGCTAATAGGCGCCTCGGCGGCACGACTTATATTAACAAATCGTTGCTCGGAGAGCCATGCCAGGGTGTGTGCTCCACGCTAGGGGGCTGGGTCCTCCCGTGACGCGGTGTCTTAACCCCGACTCCTGGGCTAAACGAGAAATGATGCCTGTGGAACGACGCTTACCATTGGGACCCCAGTTTATTTTCGTAAACGCGCCTCCCCAATCATGCGATCTCCTCGTTTGCCGGAGCCAGACCTCTCCAACGCCAGGAAATAACGTATTACGTATTTGCATGTCGGTTTGTCCCGAGCACCCCCTCCCCTTCCCCCCAACGCCGTGTAGACCCACCGTATCCTTAGTCAAATCCTCAATTTGCACCTGATTTTTTCTCTTTCTCTTTGCTTTTTATTTTTTTTCTTCTCTTTAATAAGTGGCTCTTTGCATTCGGTTAATTGGAACTGGTGTATGGGGTAATGGCAAAGAACAGGGGTCACGCGACCCCCCTCCCCCCCATCTGTCATTTAGGCCAATTAAATTCTACACAATAAAGCTTCGGCCCTTGAGCAGATATAATTACATGAAAATATGTGTTTAACTTTCTCCTGTGAGCTGTGAAAAGAATAACACCTCTCGAATATCAGCGCTTATTGATTTCTGTTATTACCGTGTCTTTCAATAAAATTAAAGCTTTCAGCAGGCGAATTCCCATCAGGGCAATTACAAACACAGCTTGCAAATTTAAACTAATTTTTTTTGCTCAATTTTTCTTCTGATTTGTTTTAAATTTTCAAGCATTAACAAAAGATATAAATATAGAAGAATAACTATGTTTATATAACATTTTTAATCTAGGGAAGTTTAATAATAAATAATAAGGGCTTAAAAACTTTGAATGAGTGTTTCGAAAAATACTGTATTTTCTGGGGGGAAAAAATCAACCCAGTCTCGATCTTTGCCCTACAGTTCGAATCGCTATTGCCAAGGAGCTTTACAAAGTTTATAATTCGTATTTAGAATCAATGAAATAATGGTGTGAGTAGTCAAAAAATAAGTAAAACAAGACAAAAATAACTTCTATTGAGAAAAAAACACAATAAAAGAATCTTTAGAAATAAAAGTATAATAATGCTGATGAAAATAATTGAATACAAAGTTCTCAGTCCCCCCAATAATGAAAATGCACAAACACACACACACACACACACACACACACACACACAAAAAAAACACAAGTCAACCAAACACTATAATACATAATATTCCTATTCAGTTTTGAAAGTCAGTCCGACTCTTAAATGGATTTCCATATTGCATATAAATAAAAAATAAAAAATTCAATGCGCCCGTGATTGAAGGCGCGCAAAAGAGGGAAAATTTGACAGTTGTAGGGAGGTTTCAGTTAGCGCGCCTTGTCGGCAGCTACATCGGTGTTGTACGATTTAAATTTAATAAAAAGAAGAACAGTTGAGAGTTGAACATTATTTCAATGGAGGGCTGATACAAGAAAACTAGATTTATAGTTCAGGTACTCATCAGTTAAGATATTTCGTATTTGAATTATTCACAATAAAATTTTACAATACGAATTTAAATAAAATAAAGTAGGAATAATTGAGAGAAAACTTTAGATCGATTTTTCGTCAGCAATATTGCAGCAAAGTTAGAAATCAATTTTCATATATAAATAAAATACATTATAAAGTATTTAAGATTGAATTATTTTATACTTCTACTTATGGTCAAATTCATTGGTGATGGGAATTAAAATAAAATTTTATTGGACAAGTATGTGTTTTAATTATTTTTTATATTAAATAATACCGTCTTCGTCCGGCAGTGGTATGCTGTGGTATATTTTCTCATTTCTATCTGATCATTAATTTATTTTTATGAAACCCCATTCAATCCCTTAGGCTCATGGAGGAAAAGGCTATCCACGGGTAACCACTCTGTTCTATGCCCTCAAGCCACTGGGCAAGCTTATATTTCTTGATAAGCCTGAATTATACAGAGACAGACTGGTCGAGAATGGGAACGACTGCCTCCTCAATAGCAGCTCCACTTTCAAGAACACTCCCAGTCCGAGTTCATACTCCCACATTCAGTCCTAGACTACAGGAAAGTGATCTACCCCCTAGGAAGGCGACAACATTCTGGTCCCCGTTCAGAAGAACAAGAAGACCCCTTCTACCGTTCGGGAGTTCAATAAGGACCAGTGCAACATGACCCTCACAATCCACGTCTTCATTAGGATCATAGAATGATTATCCGTCAATTATCATATACATTTCCATATCTGTATATCTATATATTGTTATCTAATACTTTTATTACACAGTTACTGTGCGAAAAAAAAAAAAAAGAATGAAAAGTTTGAAGTGACTCATTTCTCCATCACCTAAATAATGATCAAGTGTAGTGAAGTTTTAGTTTTTAAACATATTAAATCTTTTTATTTTGTACAATTATAGTTTTTCTATCGGTTCCCATGATAAGGAGTAATCGCTGCTGAGGGAGACCCATCCTTCGCCCACTCCGATGTTGAGGGCCCCATAATCGATGTGGACGGAGCTAAAAGTCGATAGTTTAGGTCGATGCGGGACTAATCCTCACAAATTGGCCCGATTTCACGCCCTCTTCAGGACCCCGTCATCGCTAAACGACCCTCTCTTCTTCCAATATAAATACCAGAAGAGGGTTTTCTTTTCCTTTTTTTACTTTTTCCCTGTTGGACGAAAAGACCTCCCCCTCCCCACTCCCCCCACTGTGTTGTCGGGGTTTTTACGGCGCGACAAAACGACCGGAGCCGCCTCAACGAGGGGGTAATTTGAGTATTCAAAAGGTTTTTGGTTGTTTGGTAAGAGCATCTTGGTAGGGTCCCCGGTCTTTGAGCGGACGTGGGACCTCCCCGCTTTTTATCCACTAAAGTCGAGGTGAACTTTCGACTAGGAGACCCGCTTCAATTGATTCACCATTGTCTAGGGGGTCTTGGGGAATTGATAACTGTACAAAAGTGGCGTTGTGTTAAATTTTTCTTAAGCGGAAAACGCGGCCCCTTTTGCAAACATGATATACTCCCTCTTGGAAGGTCCACTCCAAGCTGTCACGCGCCCCCTGGACTCTTAATTTAACGACCCCTATGGAAAAATGAATAAATTTTATTCCAATTCTTTAAAAGTCGTAAAATTTAATTTATTTAACTTTTTTCTTTTCTTTTTTTTTTTTAT
>KZ808716.1:12910-23483 GCA_000696205.2 Oncopeltus fasciatus
TGTCATACATTTTGTCGACTCTCGTCATTTAATTTATTTAATTTTTTCTTTATAAATATTTAATTTAGTTGTGGTATTTTATCCCACGAAAATTTCAAACAATTAATGAGAGGGAATAGAAAATAAAAAACTAACTGTCCCAGCCAGGAATCGAACCTGGATCTCCTGCTATCCGGGCCGGTGCACTTGCCAATTGTGCTACCAGGACGCGCCAGGTATCTCATTCAGGTCCTAACGTTCGCTAAAATAAAAATTACTTTGGCTGCAAATTATTTTTTAATTCTTCGACTTTCAAGAGAGAATTTCTGATAATCCTCTCTTCCGAAAACATATTTGTTAGAACAATTCCTCCCTTTTTCTTATAGGTCATAGGTCAAGCATCTGTACTAAATATGATGAATTCGGCTCGCCGGATTTTAATAAGATATGTCTTTTTTTCATTAAGTCTTGATTGATTGAAATATTAGAGAAATGAACTCTTGTTAAAATGAACTGATTTGTTTTTGAAATGAATAAGTTCTTTTTTTTTTAATTATTATTTTTAAAACTTAAACATCAAGGGCCAGGAGAAAGAATGAGTAGGCATCAACCATATTTTAAACTCCCACGTCACGTGGAAGACTTTTTTTTATATCAAAGCCTGTTCAAAAAAGAAAAAAAAAATAAGTCTTCCATGTGACGTGGGAGTTTAAAATATGGTTGATGCCTCCCCTATTTGGGAGTCAATCTCACAGGGTAAGACTTGACGTTTCTAATGGATCCCTTGCTTGCCTAGACCGGTTTTCTATATTGAATTTTGTTAAATAAATTATCATTTCAGATTTTGCAAACTTTTATCTCCCCCCCCCCCACTCTTACCCGCTTCTATCTACTTTGGACTTTGTGTCACAAAGATCCCATTTTTCATGACATCTTGGGATATAGGTGACACAATGTCCCCTCTCGCCTTCATGAAAGCCCTGAAGATGGCTTACAATGTAAGCCGAAACAAAGATCCCATTTTCATGACATCTTGGGATATAGGTGACACAATGTCCCTCTCGCCTTCATGATAGCCCTGAAGATGGCTTACAATGTAAGCCGAAACGTTGGCAAATAATTTAAAAAATACACATTTTTTAAAATTTGATTTGGATCTACCTTGACTTAACCCCAACAAAAACATCTAATAATAATATCTACGGTCAAAAAACTCTCCATTTGAATAATGGCTAATATTAGATGTCACATCTAATAATAATATCTACGGTCAAAAAACTCTCCATTTGATCTTAACCTTTAATGCTTTGTTGATAAAGAACTTCTAGTTCCTACATATAAAAATGGACAACAGAAAATAATTGGCAAGTGAACTTGGGGCACTATTTATAAATAGTTAATTTTTTTTTCTTATGAATAATAAGTACTGACTCATCTGTTTAATTAATGTATCATTTTTTTAAAATACTTTTTGAGGTATAAGGAGTAGGAAATGTAGGCCTTATCATGTTCCCAAGAGAGGGGTATATTTTATTCTGCCATTTCCTCGGTACATCCATACTTTCCGCTTGGTTTGTTCTTCTCGAACGGAAGAATGCGGTATAGCGGTACCAGCAGAGATTTATCCGCGCCGGTCATGCTCCATGGTAATGCCAACCTCTCGGCGCTACAAGAGGGAATGGGGTGGTGGGGAGAATTCAACATTTGTATCTATCTTAGCCGTCTGCTCTTCAGACACACTGCTCTCTAAATATTATCTATCTATCTTTCACGTCTGCTCTTGAAGTACTGCTCTATAGGTAATATAAATCTATCTTTCACGTCTGCTCTTCAGACACACTGCTCTCTAGATATTATCTATCTATCTTTCACGTCTGTTCTTGAAGTACTGCTCTATAGGTATTATAAATCTATCTTTGACGTCTGCTCTTCAGGCACTGCTCTCTAAATAATATCTATCTATCACGTCTGCTCTTGAAGTACTGCTCTATAGGTATTATAAATCTATCTTTGACATCTGCTCTTCAGGCACTGCTCTCTAAATATTATATATCTTTCACGTCTGCTCTTGAAGTACTGCTTTATAGGTATTATAAATCTATCTTTGACGTTTGCTCTTGAAGTACTGCTCTATAGATATTATAAATCTATCTTTGACGCCTGCTCTTCAGACACTATTCTATATATATTACCTATATATCTATGCCGTCTGATCTTCAAACACTGCTTCATATAGGTATTATCTATCTAATCTTGAATCAGCGTATTTTGCTGTCTGATTGGTCAACTAATTCATTAGCGGAAATTAGTTGTTTTTCTTCATGAAATTTGGTATATCGCTTATATATGTAGAATGAAAGGCTGGGTTCGTTTTTGAGTAAAATAAGAGAGGGGGTTATCTGAAATGTCAAGCGGGGGAAACATGTATTTTCGCTGCAGTAGGTGAAATATTTACCTTATAACAGTCTAACTGAACCAAAATTTTGTTTATTGATAAAATATATTTTCTATAAATGTAATGTGTAGGAGGCAACATGACATATAAAGTTCATATAAACATAAACATAGATACTGAGGAATTTTCTTAGTTTACGCAGCTCCCCTTTTTCGAAATAATGCCGATCCGCCTGTCCTATCTTTAGCGTTAAAAAGAAAAAATCTTTTTTTTAAATCATTAAACCTCTGTCCGAAACCGGCCGAATATCTCCTCGTCCTGATTATCAACGGTCAACCAACACCCCATAGAAAAAAAAAAAAATATCATTTTGGTGTCTTATAGGTTAGATGGGAGGAGAAAAAAATAATTCCCAAAATCTTTCATGATAGCTTGTAACTAACAGCCAAATTTGATTAATATTCATCTCTGTCTAAGTTTTAATGAATATTGGATTTATGTTTAAAATGGTAAAATTATTTCAAAGGTCCCTAGATCTGAATCTATTACTTTTTTTAATGAATTAATTTATTTATTCCTCCTTAGCACAACATTTTATTTCAGACATTTTCATGTTATTAATCAAGTTATAGGAAATATTACCTACAATTACATGTACATAATATTATTTTATGGTTTATTTTATCACTGATAAAGTAATGTCTTGTAATCATTGAGCCTTGTAAAATAGCGTATAAAACACATTATTTTTATCCTCATTCTAAAAGGGTTGTAAAATTCTTCCAGATTCAATTTTTCCTTGTTATTAATCATAAATAAAACTTATCTCAAGCAAGATTACTTAAATAAATTAACATTTAAATGACATATCTTTGAATAAATAGCAACAAACATCAGCAAAAAATATAAATGATTTGTAATCTTATTTTTAATTTGGATTACATGATAATAAATATTACTAATTTATTTTCTCTAAATGGAACAAATCTTCATTATAGCTATTAAACATGTAACCCAGTTTCTTTTATTTAGTTTCTATATTTTATTTTATTTTATTTTTACGCCTTGAGTGTGTTCCTCGCATTTTACTTGTCCTTCATTATGAAGTATATTAATAGTGTTTTTTTGTTGTTGTTGTTGGAGTGAGCGTTATATAAATCAATGAAATACCGTATAGATCTTGATTATTATTGTCATTTTAATGTTTTATATTCTATATTTCTAAAAAAAATTTTGAAGTTTCAACTTTTATTTATTTATTACATTTCAGTTGACATAAAATATTTTTGTAATTTTCTTATAGTGAACTAAAAATATACAAGAATGACAATCGCAAGAGGAGAGAAGGTGACCAATGACACCACTCTCAAAGTGTATATTATATTCCTAAATATTTATTTTATTTATTACTCTATTAATTGATTTTGATCCTAGTTAAATAATCTAAATCTCTAGATGTAATAAAGAAAGGCGACCTATGACCCATGTCATACATTTTACATAGGAACATGTCGACTAATAAGCATGAATTGTTTTAAATGTATTTATTATATAAATCTCATACCTTCTATTCTCCGTCTTCATTGGTTTCTGCAAACCGTCCTCCGTTGGCGAGCGCTTTCGGACATTGTCCATCTTCTGGCCGAATACATATGGTCACTGTCGTGACATACAGTGATCACATGTATTCGACCAAGAAGATGGTCAATGTCCGAAAGCGCTCGCCAACGGAGGACGGTTTGCAGAAACCAATGAAGACGGAGAATAGAAGGTATGAGAGTTCTATATTCATTGGTGGTAGAAATAATAATAACCCTTCAGAGTATTTATTATATTTAAAAAAAAGAATATCCAATCGACAGCCATGTTATGCGAATGAGAGATTGCATGTTCTGTCGCGTCACATACAATCATTATTGAGTACATTTATAGAGCAGTTTTATTTTGCCCATTACTTGTTCTATGGGCAGTCTCTGGAGTTGCGCGGCATATAAATGCATATAAATCAGTGCGTTATCTCTGTGCCATCCCACATGTCTTGCCCTCTTATCGGCAGTTCTTCTAGCTGCAGTCACGCAACGACAATGCATTCTGTAGGGGACAGCACACGATAGTCCTGCTTGCAGGGGCATTTGCATGACGTGCGGCCTCCCTCTACCCTGGGGCAATATCTCTCCTGCATCCCCCTGCATTCTCTATCTGTCTTCTTCGCCTTGTCTTCTTTTTCCCCCGTCACATCTCTTTTACACCGGTAATTTATTCTTGTCCGATAATGCCTTATCATGTTTCTTTGGTGTCCAGCGTCTGCAATTCATAGTAGAACGAAATTAAAATTGTCTATAAATAATTATTTAATTGTTGTTGTTTATTGGAGGATTTTCGGCGCTCAACTGCTGAGGTTATCAGCGCCCACCATATTTTATGAATCAAATCAACTTTAAGTTGATCTTGACACAGGCTCCATCCCGACGGACAAAGACAGACAGAGCCCGCCCCGCGGCCCATCATTATTATTTAATTGTGGTTTATTATCCCACGTAAATTTTAAACAATTAATGAGAAGGAATAGAATAAAAAATATATCTGTCCCAGCCAGGACTCGTACTTGGACCATTTAAAACAATTAATGAGAAGGAATAGAATAAAAAATCTATCTATCCCAGCCAGGACTCGAACCTGGACCTCTCGCTAGTGAGTTGGGAATTTAATGAGTTATCTAGCTCGTCCCGGTGGTGTAATGGTTTAGCATACCGGCCCGGAAAGCAGGAGATCCAGGATCTTTTATTCTATTCCCTCTCATTAATTATTTAAAATGGTCTATTTTAATTTCTTTTTTCAAAGCGTCGGAGACCTTTTTTAATATTTGAAACCGGTCGAGAGTTTAGAGATATCCCATTTTGTAATATTTCCTATACACGTATTCGTTGTTACCAGAGTTACGGAAATATTTATAAAACATAATAAATGTAAAGTATAGTTTCATTGAATATTATATCCATAACACATTTTTCTTAAAAAGCATAGCAAGGAAGATATTTATTTTGTATTGGGCGGACCCCCTTTTTTTTAAGAATACAGAAACCAAAATTTGCTATTAAGGTTTCTTTTGCAAATTCAAAAATCCATTTAATTTTTGACGAAATTTATTGATATTATTTTACGAAAAACGCATATTAAAGATAAAGCAATATGTATCTTTGAACGTTAAGATGTTCCGCCCCACTCTTTTCTCCTGGGTTGTCTCGAGCCAGCCATAGAAAAATTAATTATTACCATCAGTTCCTCATTTACCTTTTAAAATAAAATGATTCATTTATTTTTATATAATTCCTTTTGGTACAAAATTTGGGCCTGACGAACTTTTTGTTCTCTCACTGATAAATGTTATTTTCAATTGTTAATGATCGTGATATCACTTGGATTTTGAAATATCTGGACTAATTAATTGCCAAGACAATCTTTGTATTAAGATGGACAATTATAATGTATCCTGGGGATCTCATACAATGGACTACAGTTTCAAAAATTCTAAGCTTTTGAATAAATTAAAATTTATACAATTACCTTTGAAAAGAAGGATTTTGTCAATTCTTATCACGGGAGAATTATTAAAATTTTCGAAATTCTCTCCTTAAAAAACAGTGCCATAGATGAAAACAGCTGGAAAGGGAGGGACTGTTAAGACTGGCAGCGCTGCAGTTTCCTGTTTATTAAGAAATAATAGCTTGCCCAATGCCATGGATGTTACGAATTGGGTGGCTAGCAGTAAAAAGCACCTCCCTTTGTGTAAAAAGAACTATTAAATTACCTTTCAAAATAAATTAAATAAAAATAAGAAGTTATTATTATCCTGTTACCGGGAGGGGGGGGGGTATATTGTTAGTTACCTACATATGTACATTTATGTAATCACTCTCAATAGATTGGCTTCTTTTAAAAAGAGAACTCAACAATCTACAGCGAACAACTGCGCGCCCTTCTTTTATTCATAGCCCACATATCGATTGCTTCTTTATTTTTATTTTTGAAGGTTTCAATCATGATTTATTGCGAAAGGAATGGAGAGATCCCCCACCCTTTGTTGTTTCCTTCATATCGTCGCCCTAATAGAAAATTCCTCTGGCAATAGTCATGCATAGCTCATATTCCTCGCCTCCCCCCCCCCCCCCCCCCCCCCAAACTCTATTGATTACTCTGCTCTAGTAATTGATAAGGAAGAATTCCTATCGATATTGTATGTGCTGACGTGTGTTTCCCAGCCATCTCTTGGACGGCAAAAAGCTCTACGGTAAATGATTAAAAATAAGTGATGAGTGGTAATTTATTATTTTATCCATCACGCAGGAGCTGCGTAATTTAAGACGATGTCCTATGATTCATAAAATTGTATATGATTAAAAGCTCGTGTATATTAAATATTACGGATGCCAGAGCGCGTAAAGAAACCCTCTTAAATATAAATTTTATATATTATATACATTTTTAGCGTCACTGGAGAGGGATCATTGAAGATCTGTTTCAAATTTTATCAAAAGTCAACTCATGGTACTAACGTGAATAGCATGATTTATCTTTTAGAAATCAGTTATAAAGAAGAAGTTTTAAGCAGCCACTGTTTCATAAAAAAAACCCTCTCCAGTAATGTTCAAAAGGAGAGTTTTTTTTTTACCGTAGATATTATTATTAGATGAATTTTAGTTGGGGTTCGGTCAAGGTAGATCCAAAAAAAGGAAATATATATATTTAAAAAAAATTGTCTTTTTCCAGGTACTTTAATATCATAATAATATAACTGGTACATGTAAATTAATGTACATATATTACTTATAATTTTTGAAGAAAGGATTACTGTACATATTGCCGGTAACCATTTTCATCTTTTGGTACATAAACAATAATTTACAAAATATATATAGCGTTTAAAGTAATATAANCCAGAACATAACCATTCTTTCCACTGAACTCTATTAACACAAACGCCTTTTATCTGAAACCGTTCACATCAACTTAACACAATCCACTTAACGACAGAACTAACAGAGAACAAACTTATTCAAACATATGTTTACTCCTCCAAAATAAACCTGTCAAACATTTCTCCTAGCTCCAAAAGTTAATTATCCGCCATAATGTCCTACTGAATTTTCCCATTATTGCTCCCTTTAATGCAGACTATTCTTCCTTTATGGGTACTTCCTCGTATCTCAGTCATGAACATTTGATCCAGGTGACAACACGTCCCCTCTCGCCTTCATGATTGGTAGGTGTGGATAATTTTTCTACACAGTTGTTATTTTTTAATTTTTTTTTTGGCCCACAACATTTAGTTTTGGCAAATTTTGGCAATAATAATGTAAATCATTTAATTTTTTATTCCTTGTTATGACATTGTATTTCAACAACTCTTAAGATGGCTTACAATGTAAGCCGAAACGTCGGCAGATAATTAAAAAAATACTAATTTTTTATGATTGTATTTTTTGGATCTACTTTAATCGAATCCCAGCAAATAAAACATCTAATATTCTCCACTGTCAAAAACTTTCCACTTGAACATAATCATATAAACTCGACAGGAATAAATCATATTTTCTTTCCAGTTTATCCTTCTCCTCCAAAAGAGAAAACTCTTCAGAAGTTCACTTCATTCCCAGCCTATATCCACAACACTTACTTTTTACTTTGTGTACATAAATTAAGAAATGTAGAATGACAATCTCATTTAAAAAAAAAAAAACTTTAGTCCTGTCTGTCTCGAGGAGATAAGATGTCAAAGGAGATTAACCCTTCTCTTATTTCTTATTTTCTTGTTTATTTTTGTTACATCCATTACAGTTCACGGGACATAAACCTTGTTTCATGCTAATGCAATCTTCTTATACATTAAGTGAAGATGTGAAGATTAGATAGGCGAAGATTTTTTTTTTCCATATTTTTCTTATTTTTCACCTCTTCTTGCCTCTGGTGTTCGATTTATTTTTCCTTGTTTTTTAATTATTTTGCTTTTACATTGTGGGAAGAGTTTGCCAGAAGAAGTAAATGTTTTGTTTCCTTTTATTTGATAAGCTTTAATAACTTATAAAATAAAACTTCCCTAACAACTAATTCGTTGACTATTAGGTATCTGTCAGAAAACTTGAAAAAAATTAATATTATTGAGTAGGAAAGACCTAATGACTTTATTTTTTCTTATTATTTTGTGATGTAATTATCTATATTATATAGTATTGCTGTCTTAACTCTTTAATTTTATATTATTGTTCTTTATTATTTATATATTTGCCAATTTTAGAAATATTTTAGACTCTGAAGAATTTAAAAAAAATAAAAATAAATTTACTTCATTTTACGGGGGAAAAACGATGCTTTGCTTGATTGCGTCATTATTTATCTTTTTTTCCGAGGGTTCGAGGGTTTGGCTTTGGGGGCGAAAAAAAGAAGAAAAAAAGGACTTTCAGAAGAGTAAGGAGTAAAAGCTTCAAGTATTTTCACCTCGAAGGAATATCTTTCTTACCTAGGGAAGAAGAAATCATATGAGCTGAATTAGTACTCTTCTTTTTATTAACGGTTACTTCTTAAATTTATGTTTTTTTAAAAATCAGTCTTCAAAGCTCATCATATATTATTTTTTATGAGTCTTTTATTCTTTATTTTGACCCCTGAAACTGTTTAATGAGGTTATAATGTCTCTTAATAGCTAGAAGCAGGGACTCCGCAGTGTAAGCGTATTCCTTAGCCGTATTCCTCTGTTAATAATTATTTGTTTATAAAATACACCAAAATTGTTGGGTTATCATTATATTTATTATTGCCATTGTTTCGTCTTAACTTGTAAGTCATCATCAGGGCGATTGTGATGTCTGGAGAGATCTCCGAGGGAGGTTAAAGGTCACATCGCATATTTTGTGTATAAACTTAAAAAAAAAAAAAAAAAAATTAAATTAAAAGTAAATCCCCACACTTCACTGTTCGATTTATCTCAATATGGCAGACTGAGTTAACAGTTTTGTTGCACACTAGGACGCGACTTTAGAAAAATACCAAGGAATCCTCAACTATACTACACTGCATAAAACAAAAATACAATTCGCCATGAAGAAACAAAGAGAAGAAAACAAAAAAAAATGTATATAATATATACTACAATTAATTTTAATTAGTTAATATTTGAAATAGGGTTTAAGAGGCAGGTTTAGAGGATTACCAAAATTTATAATTTCAACTTCTTCCTTATCAGTAGCGTTTTGAAAAAAAATGTACAAAATAGGTGTAAATAAAATTCTATAAAACAAATATATAAAAATTCTAAAAGAAAATAAAAACGCATAATAGAAACGCTATTTAAAATGTGATTTTCAGTGTCAAGTGGGCCCACTTGTTTGAAATATATAATCCAAAGTCAATAGTTTATATCGTTTTAAACCCTATAATTAATACATTTGCGATTGAAATGGGATGAGCGGAAGAGGGGTAGGGGAAGGAAGGGAACGATTTATAATTTTTTTTTTTTTATCTAGGTTACGAAAAAATTAATAGATCTGGAATTGGAATACTTTTGAAACGGCTGTGATATTTTTACGAAAAATCTTATTAAGAAAGAAATGGAAAACTAAACTGAACTAAATACTAACAATTAATGCGAGGGAATAGAAAATCTATCTGTCCCAGCCAGGACTCGAACCTTGATCTCTTGCTTTCCGGGGCAGGAATGCTGACCATTACACTACCGGGACAAGCTAGATAACTTATTAAATTCCCAGCACACTAGCGGGAGCTTAAACCTCCGAGAAAGACGAATACATCGTCTAATGCTTATAGATTTTTTATTCGCATTAGTTGTTTAAATTTTACGTGAGATAATGAACCACAACTAAATTAATATTTATAAACTAAATACTGTGTTCTGCAGAGCTTTGACAGTCACATAAATGCGTGGGCAAGTTTTTTTGGTTTTCTGGAATGACATTTCGCTCATAAACCCTTAGCGAAAGGCTGAGCTTGCAATTGGCTCATCAAATCAAATGTACAAAAGGGGAAGTCTTAGATAATTTAAAATCTTTAAACTTTAGTTATTATTAGCATTATGAAAAAATGTGTAAACATAGCAGGTTTAAAATTAAATTTTTAACATTAATATTCTCTAAGTAATAATTATAAAAATAACATTTTAGATGTATAACAATATAAAATTATATATAT
>KZ808716.1:61344-76493 GCA_000696205.2 Oncopeltus fasciatus
GATATTATTCTAAGATGATTTTAGTTGGGGTTCGGTCAAGGTAGATCCAAAAAACACAAATTTGAAAAATGTATTTTTTAATAAAGGATTATCTGCCAACGTTTCGGCTTACATTGTAAGCCATCTTCAGGGCTGTAGAAATACAATGCCATGAGAATACAATAATAATTGAAACTAGTACAATAGAGAATTGCAATAATATAATGTGATATCAAGAGTATGAATGTAGAAAGCTATGTAAGAAAATTTAAAAGTTTATGAAAAACAATTTGGAAAAGAACCAATTTTAAGATTTTTTTATTCTATTCTCTTGTATTCACTAATAAATATATATCTTTTGAATTGCTTAAAATACTCTTAAGTCTTGAATTTAGCTGTATATAGAGTTAAAGATAAAATAATCAAGCAAGCTTTACTATATTCATATTCTACATTCTAAAATTAGAGACAGCCAAAATCCGACGAATTCTGAGATTTATCGTTGTTTTAAAAGATAAGTATATTAAAGGTGAACTGTCAGTCTGTTATTAAAAGTAATTAAAACGATTGAGTTTTTTTATAATGTCATAAACGACCATAATTGCCGATTTAGGTGAAAATTGAAAGTGATCATGATTCATCGTAAAAATCCAATAAAGGAAATTCCATTTTCCATAAATTATTAGCCAACTTTCACCAAGAAATTAGAAAAAGCTTTCAATGTAATCAGCATAGATCAGTTCTTTTATTTAATATGTTGTTTTTTTTCTTAGTAGTTGGAATTTCAATGGAATATCTGAAGATTTAAAATATCAATGGGTTCTCATATTGGTGGTTGAGCATGCTGAATATCCAAAAAAGATTCTTAGATATAACCTAGGATCAAACAGATCCAACAACCAGGACTCAAGCCGTTTATTTTATAAAGTAATAGCTTGTACGCTCACAATCTCATCATACTTAAAGCTGAAACATTTACCGAAATTTCAACTTCATATGGTTCTTCAGCATGTAATTTTTCTTGGAGAAAAGTAAAAGCATCTTCAATAAATTCCCATAATGTCATTATTTTTTTTTGTAGGTATTAGTTACCTCAGAAAAAATCCCATCACTCAGTCTACGTGGTAACTAACCCATTGAATTCATTTCTGCCAGCTTACGTTTACTCACCCCACTTTCCCCAAGTGATTCCTAACGGTACCAGCGTTTATTCGTCCAATTAATGTGTTCTCGGACCTAGTCTCTTTGAACTCCTTACTCTCTAATGAGAAGTGGACGGCATTCAAGGAGTCCAGAGGCATTCATGACAGCTTCATTCAACCTCTTTGTGGCCGTTCTTCGAGTAACATGAGCATCTGGGACTCCTTCAATCTTGCTTCATTAGAGTCCAGGTTTCTTGGAGCGGTACACTGAATATTTCGGTCGTCGAGAGCCATTCTACAGCATAACCTATCACATTGAGGTCCCATTGTGGACCTATATGTTCCTCTTAACCATCTTAGACAACATTATCCGGGTTTCGCAAGGAATCCTGGAAATATTCTAATGACTAATACCTCTTCTAAGTTTCAAGACAAATCATTTTCTACCATCCATGGAACTCTGATTTGAAATTTAATTAAATGCATTATAAGCATTTTAAAATATACACGAAATAAAGAATAAATGACTTGGGCGAATTATTAAACACTCATAGAAAAGATATATGATGAGAGATAAAGTTTGCTAAAATTAAAATACAAAAGGAATTTATTCACTCTTTTCACAATTAAAGTATCTAAATGACAGAGAAAAATAAAATGCAGAACTATAAAAAATTGACGAAGTTGAAGTTATTACTCTAAATTTATGTAAACCAATTTTTAAATAAAAGTATTTTGACTTGTAATTTATAACTATCTATATTAATTTCAAAATGAAAATCCGCCATTCAGTAGCAGCATAAACTTAGCATTTTTCTCTTGTTTCATAAAGATGGGCAAAAGTCAATGACTTATTCCATCTTTCAATCTGCAGAAGCATTGAGAGTAGAAATGAGCTAGGTAAAACTGGCACTAGACTATCCAGGAGGGGAGGGGGAATAGTGGGGGAAGCGCTCAACTTTCGCACTGACGTTCATAATTATTTTATTTTTTTTAAGGTCTTTCGAAACAATATAATGAAACAGAAAGACTATAAATATGAATTCTCAACCAAATTTCATAACAGTAATAACAGCGAAGATTCAATAAAATGAAATATGTTCTTCCTATATAATACCCATCCCACAAATCTGATTTAAGCTGAACATTAATTTTTTCAACGGCTTTTAATTGAACACTGAACGTATAATTCTTTACATTTTTCAAATAAGGGTAGGTAGCCTACTCAACCCTCGAAATCACAATTTTTTTTTCGTAAAAAATAATAATTTATGATAAATGCTAAAAAAATTATTTAATCACTTACAATTTTATATTATTTTTTTCGCGAAAATATTAATTAAGATCATTTCTTATGTTCAAGTAGGCTACCATCCCTTATACTAACTTCCTCATCAAAATAGATTATGAAAGATTGATGAATTTTCTATTTGGCCATTCTCTAAATCCCCCCTTCAATCTGCGATTTCATGTAATAATGAACTTATTATAAGGCACAGAAAAAAACAAACAAAAAAATGTAAATACCGAGTTTACTTTATTTATTTGAAAAATTGCGGACGCAGAGTACAAATAGACACACACACACACACACACACACACACGTGTGTGTGTGGGGTCTACATTCTAAGGTAAACTAAGCAGATTTTCAATGAACCATTAACATAGGTAAAGTTAAATGACTCATATTTACTTTTACCAATGTTAATATATGAAGTGCCTTTTCTATAGACGTTTTTCGTAAACAGAAATAAAAATTAATAAAAAATTAAATTTTACACATTTTATGACCTATACAATTTTTTTTTTAAACTGATTATAAATATTATTCTATTTCGTTTCATTTCAATCACAAATAAATAATTTCAAGGGCTTGCAATGAACAGCTGAAACACCGAACTTGGTTACTATATATTTTTAAGAGAAGGGAAATCATTGAACATTTGAATTTGCATATTTAATTATTATTTTTAGTAATTATTTATGTTAAAATGTTATAGAAAATTACATTTTACACCTATCTTAAACCATCTAACTTCAAGAACAGCTGAGATTTCTATTAAAAAACATTTTTAAAAAGTTTAAATCGATTTATCTAAAATGCATTCCTCCTCGACCAATATCATCCATTTTACGAGCTAATTGCATAATGATATGCAAACATAAGTGTGAGTACCGAATGTGGTTTTTTAAATTTAAGAAAAAACACTTATAAACAAAGACATAAAAAAATTTTTGTGGTATTTAATCCCACGTAAATTTTAACAATTTTAAGTGCAAGGGAACAGAATAAAAAATCTAACTGAACCAGCCAGGACTCGAACCTGGATCTCCTGCTATCCGGGAGGTGCATTTAACATTTACGCTACCGAGACAAGTCTGATAAGTAATAAAATTCCCCGCACTAGTGTCGAGAGTCTAGATTTATTACATTTTTTATTCTGTTCCCTTGCACTAAAAATTATTAAAGACATTTATAGACGTACTTTATATGTACTTATGTCACACATATATATACTTTCTTCGGCATGAGCGTTTTTTTCTCAAGATTATTTGAAAAAGGCCTCTCTTCTTTACCCTTCACTCAGACTGGAGAAGGCTTTAGTAATTTTAATTTATTTTGTATTATTTATGTATTTGTAGTGAAAATCAACTTGCAGTCAACCAGTTTAGTTCTTGCAGCTCTTGCATGACTGCTTTTCCCATAATATTTTGAGTGTCAATATTTCTCCAAAGATAATACTCCCCTGTATGAAAACAAAAAAAAAAACCACCCCCACTTCCTATCAGCTATACTCCTCAGTGTACGCCATCTCCCCTCGGGTATACGTGCAGTATTCGATCGCCTCCTCCATTCTACGTACAACTTTTTAATTCACCAACTCCTCCTATTCATCATTCCTCTCTCTCCCCCTTTTCAAAGCCCTTTGTCCCCTTGACACTAACTGATACCGTAGGTCATATTTTAATCAACCTCTCCCCAAGTCTGCCAGCCTCTCCCGCCGTTTCTAGCCCACCTCTGCCATCCATATATTTGTTATCACCATTTCCACGACCTAGACTAGTATAGAATAATCTGTGTTGTGCGAAAGCAAAGGCGTTATTCGTTTATATCAACCTGTTGATTTTGTAATAATTAAATAGCTCAAATATAAAAATAAAAAAAAACTCAAAACCTTAATCCTGCTTTGAGATTTGAAAATGACACTTCTTTGGGATATTATGACCTCTTTAGGCTAAATGAATAATACTTAAAATTATATGCCTTTATTCTTAATCCTAAGCAATAACTATGAAGCTGTAGGTCTAAATATATATATGATTTTACTTGAACCTTCATTTCTTTAGAACTTCTGAACAATCTGATGCCCTTCGTGGCATCTCATCAGGGACATGCATTTATATATTATAATAAATCAAAAGTCCAGCATGATAAATTTTTGTAAATTTAAGTTCACATTTTTCTCAAAATATATATAATACTATGTAATAAATTCCAGAGCTTTAAATGATTTTTAATAGTTTTTTTTGGTCTACTTAAAATTCAATATGCTTGTGAACTGAACTTAAATTACTTATTGAAAAAAAAAAAATTAAAATGGTGAACGTTTAATTATTTTGTTAAAATACAAATAAATTAAGTAGATTCATTGAGTTAATGTTAAAATTCAAGGTTTTTCTTCGCCAACCCTGTCAGCTTAGGTACCTGAATTTGATCAGATCAAAATTTTTGTTGTGTTAGTTAAAGTGAAGTTAATAGTTAGTTATATAGTGAATATTGAGTTGAATAATATTGTTATAAGTCAAATATGGTCTTTTCCAATAAGGCTCCTAAATAACACAAAATAATATTTTAGTACTGGAGTTAAGGAACGAAACGAACATACGTGTTTCAATAATAAAATATAAATAGATTTATTTATTCTCGAAGGATAAGAAAAAAAAGAGTAAAGTTTTATAATAGAATGTATATGTTATATAAAGTGTTTTATATTAGCTGAAATCAGATTTAGCTATTATTATAACTGCGAAATTCTGGTTGTTTAGAATATTAAATAGTTCAGAACTTATTTGGTCACAATGCCTTAAGTCTTCGGCATTGAATTTTCTACAATTCCCGAAAAAGCTTCTTCGTGCAAGAAGAATGCGTCAACTAAGCATATTTCTCATGTTTCTCTAATGATTTATTTAAATAAAAATTAATCACGAAATATATCTTAGTATGTTCACGTAGGCTTCGACGGTCGTCAGAAGTATTTACCGTTTCTTCTTCCGGGTTGGACCGCGTCAAATTGGTGTTATTTGCCGAGCTTTCGCACATCATGTGATGGCTTCTTCAGGGCTGAAAAGAGAATGAGAGTTGTAAAAGAGAGTTTTTAAAAATCCAGATGGTGTATATTTACCATGTTTTATACACCAGGTGGTGTATAATCCCGGCGCGGTCTTGTCCTTGGGCGAAGTCTGCCTTCCCATTGGTTGATACTGTGTTCTGGTGGCTGGTCTCTGGAGTATGGTAGTTACCTAGGTGGCTGGTCACTGATACTACTTCAGAGACCAGCCGCCAGAACACAGTATCAACCAATGGGAAGGCAGTNGCAACCAAAAATGAACTATTTGGAATGGTTTACATTCCTAAATATTTTATTTTATATGTATTTCTTGTAAAATAAGTTATAAAATAAAAATATTAATAAGTATACTTTACACATATTATGTTTTATAAATTGTTTCTTATTTTTAGCAGTAAAATTGACGATTTTTTAATTCAGTCTTAATCTATAACTCTTTTCAGCCAAGAATCTAATATCTATTTTAGCCGTTAACGAAAGCATCCAACAAGAGTCAGATTAAATACCGAATTCAGTTTTTTTTATTTTAAAAATTGTGGACACCAGAGCATGTACAGACATACCATACATAAACAATATTCGAAACTAAATTTTATCAACATTAAAGTAAGATCGTTGAATATCTGTAAAAAATTTTGAAAAATCACATCATGGTACAATGGTGAATAGGAAAAATTAAAATAATTGAGTTAGAATAAGTGAGTTAATCCGACATATATGAGTGCTCTGTCTCAATCAAATGAAAATATATCCTTAAAAAAAATGCGCCATAAATGTGGTATGTCTGATGGAGCAGAAATAAAAAGCTGATTAAAAATCAAGTTGAATGACAAGTGCTTTGTGGAAATTGATTTCCCTTGAGCAAACAATATCAATAAAGGATTCATCAGAAAAAGGCCTCTAAAAATAGCAGATATACCATTGAATGAATATGGGAACTGTAACTGAATGGTATTCAATTTTTCGTGAGTGTCTAAGGGAAAATGGCATGAATGGAGGGCCCAGAATAGCTGAATTAAAACGGGGAAAGCATGTTTGGAGGAAGAAAATATGACGGAGGAGAATGGGTGAATTGGAACTGGATATCTGATGCTGTTGATAGCGCTAACGTAGAAAAATGTTTTATGTGTCCAGCAGAAGAGAGGGACAATGGAATACTCAAGCCACTAATAAATCCTACATTTTTTTTCATGGACGAACATTGTTGGAAGGCACTGTTGGTCCGTGGAATTTTAAACACATCAAATCATCCACTCGATCTCTTCGGGACCTCACAACTGGGACAAATCCCGGACACCATTGAGGAGACCTTGGATGGGCTGAAGGCCTAAGACCAATTGGTTGTCTTCACACTAGACACTGCCATGCACTGCCCTCTAGAAGCAGGGACGGGCAGTAGTAACAATGAAAGTTACGAAATGACAAAATTAGGTTAGATGTTCATTCTCTTTTCAGCCCTGAAGAAGCCATCACATGATGTGCGAAAGCTCGGCAACTATCAACAACTTGACACGGTCCAACCCGGAAGAAGAAACGGTAAATACAAAATTAGGTTAGTCTTTTTAACGTAGCAGTAGCCACATTCTATACTTGATTACTCCTTGTATGTTGAGACAACTCATCGAGGTCCAGATTTTACTGAAAGGCAATTGAGGATATCATCTTCTACCAATCTTTAACAAATATATATATAGTACATAAGTTAAATATAACTTTTTAGGATTTGTATTCTGTAAAAATTTTACTGCGTATGCCCATTTTGATAAAATTGGTCATTTACTCTTATTCATGCCCACCTTTAGAGAATCAAGAGATGTCAGCTTATTTGTAAGAGATCCCAGACAGATAAACTTTATCAATTTTAACTAGATTTGCATTTGAATTGGTTTTCTTATCGTGTATGGACTAGCAATATATTGTTCCTTGTTAATATGACTCTGTTTCCCATATCCTTGCCTGGCTGACGTGTCATCAGATTTGTAGAGACGATACTTGTCATTTTCTCCCAGTTCCCTCCCTGTTTCGCGTGAAAGGAATACACACTTCTTCAGGCCAGTGCAGTGTCTCCTTTGTATCTTATTCCACAAGAAAAGCCTCATTATCGGGTCATTATGGATAACTGTACCTACAGCCTGGGAACTTTCTTCCCCCTGATTCTTCCTGCCGATTGAACGGGGAGGAACTGCCTGTTTGATATGCTCTTATTTTTTTTATATAAATCTTTTCACCGCCCCCTTTTCTGCGAGGGGCATCGCAGCTATACTTTCTCCCAATCATCAAATTGCAAGTGACCTATTTTTCATAACGTCGCTCATCTTGACTAACTGACAGCAGAATAAAAAATAAACGTAGTTCTCTATTTACCAGTTAATTAAGCTGATTTTTCAAAAGGAAATCAAGCAATTGTTTTTAGTATTATCATTCAATCAGAATGGGTACAGAATTATCTTTCCATTGAACGTCAATCACTACCTACAGCTTTGGAAACGTCTCTGATCTCCTACCGTGCACAAAAAGTTATTTAAAATAAAAGTAAGTCCACCAAAATTATTATTAATAAAAAATAAACATTGTGACCTCAAATGGTTCAGTTAGTAATAACTTAGTTGCAGTTAGTGACCCTCTTTCCCAATTATCCCTATCGGTATGTATATATTTATGTTTTTATAATTTATCTAATTCTTATATTTTTAAATTCTAGGCTTTTACCATATTTTTCTGTAACTTAGCGTTATATTTATGTTTCTGTTTTGTATTGGACATGGTTGATGATTGGTTGGCCGTCTCGAATATCATGTGAGAATGGTCGGGGTTTCGGCCAGGAAGAAAAAAATATACACCAAAATTAGGAGTAATATTTTTATTTATGCCAACGTTTCGGCTTAGCTAGTAAGCCATCATCAGGNTTTTTTTTTTTCATTTTCATAAAAAATATTTCATTTTAAATGCATAGAACGTATCCAATCATTTCCTTTACAATATTATCAACCGTCAACTAATATTCTCTAGATAAAAAAACAAATTTTTTTTAAAGATTTTACTATGAGTACAACCTCAATAGTTTTAGTACATTCGAATACTTAAAAACTATTTATGATGATTTTCCTCTTTTCACATTTTCAATGACAGCTGCTGTATATTTTAAGAACTTTTGTATGATAAGTCTTAAATTATACTGTTTTGAGTACCGATTTTGTTTAATGATAGATATATGAAACGTTTAGTCAGAACAATAAATATGTAATACTATATTTGTTATTTGCCCAGAGCTAGCATGGTATAAATAACATTAAATATTTGTCTTTAATGGCAGTTAACTAGCAACTAATTAAACATTAATACAAACTATATACAATATTCAGATAATAGAATTTATATAAATTAACCACAAATACAAATGCCACTATGATTGTTAGGTTATGTTTTTTAAGTCAGATATAACTTTTTTTTCTAGCAATTTGGTACCCAAGAATGAGTCAATAGGGACGTTTTTTCTTGTTCTAAAATTTCCTTTTTCATTTTTAATTTGTTTCTATAATTATTTTTGTTTTTTACTCGCAATAAAAAGAACACTATTAATTTACTTTTTTTTGGCTTTTCCTGAAAAAATTAAATAAAGTCCAATAAAGTTCAAAAATTTGTATTATTCAGTTTAATTTTTTTTTACGATAACCAATGCAGTCCGATAAGAATTTATGTTGCTCCAATGTAGTCTACATTTCAAAAAGTCATTATTAATTTAATAATTAATTATTAATTTAACCACTCCAGAACATCCCCCAGGGGTATAAAGGAGACTACGACTACACTATATACTATACTATATATATACATATACACTATATATGCCTTTGGACTTTCTTTAAATTACAAATATTTAAATTTAAATATTGATATACATTCTCAAAGGGAGATTTATCACATTATAAGTGACAAAGTCAAGCCTAGGGGCGCCAGGCTAGCTCAGGGGATCCGTACGGGTCTCGCAATCCTGACGCCGCGGGTTCAAATCCCGCCCAGGTCAATCTTTTATTTATAATATAGAAGCTTGTCCTGAGCCATGGGTGTTTAGAATGGGGTGGCAACCTGTAGATAGCCCCTTCCTCCATGACCATAAGTGGTTGAATGGAAGGCTAACACAAAAAAAAAAAAAAGTCAAGCCTAATTTTAATGGTTATCTTCAGATAGGAACTTAACTCTCACACTTATTTACAGAACGACTTATTTACGCTTATGGCATCGATCAGACTTAATGTATTTCGGGGATTCCCGATCAGACTTATTTTAGGAAACAGTTATTTACTTCCCATTCTTTAGCTTCAAAATATGACAAGATAAATTGAACTGCTGTCCGATAAGGGACATGGCCCTTATAAGAGATAGTAGGAAAAAAAAAAAACTGTCATAGCCTTCGTTATCAGCGGACATCCTTCACTACAAGTCGCCTTCGAGAAAGTTATCGCTATGTTTACTTCCTCCATCCTTGTAAAATTAACGGGGAACCCGAACCACGGATGAAGTTATTCTCGGATTCCTTTCATCTATTTGCCGACAGCAGTCGTTCATTCATAATGGGAATAGGAAACAGTGTGAAATTCAGTGTTGAATATGTGAATAAGAAGGGAGTAGTCCAAATAGACGGAGGTCCGATTGAAATCAAACACATTTCAGCTTCAACTCATATTCCTTTTGATTTAACAGAATAGGTAATGCTAACATGTGTATGTATTTGTGTGTGTAGTGAGAGAGAAAAAGAGAGAGAGAGGGAGAGATAGAGAGAGAGAGAGAGAGTGAGAGAGATTAGTCAAATGAAAGCTACAAGGCCTGGACAATGATACTATCATGCCCTACATTTTACGTTGAGCATTTACACAACTGAAGTTGGATGGATTAATTAATATAATTGGCCTTTATTAACTATTAGTTGTTATTATTTATTGTTATGATTATTAGTCATTGTCAAAGTTATTGTATTTATTTTATTGCATTAACTATCATTGGATTCAACTGAAATAACTTATTAAGTATTACTCTCTTAATCGCAAATAAAATGCTAAATAGAAATTTGACAAAACACATAATTTTTTGTTGTATCTTGAAATTTAAAAAATGCAAATATTGATATTATATTGAGTATGATATGAAGATATAGTCTAAAGATAATAAGATATTCAAGCATTACACAAATGTATACTATACACAATAGGGTGTGTTTTCTTATTTAAAACACATATTTTTCCTCATTAGAAATTGACTAGCCAAACTTACAAAGAGTGGACTCAATATCTTGCATGTTTTAATTAATTTATTAAATTAATATGCTATTTTTGAGCCCACATGCGCATACAACTTGTATACGAACCAGTTTATTCGAGAACCGAACTCATCTTATTGTAGAACAAGACTATTCTTCTGTACAGTGATGCCCAAACATAAATACAAATTAATTATTTTATTATTAATTTTAAATGTATGTTTTATCATTGCCATGAAACGTTTTAATCTCCAATTTCATAGCTTCTAACTCATGTTTCTTCACTGTCGTTATTATTTTTATATCTTATTGTATTAAATTATTATTCATATGCTACATAAAATCTAAATAGTTAGTGCTTCTCACATTTTTATTGATATTTACTTATTCTTATTTAGCTACTTTAAACCAACTTGTCACATGGACTTTTAAAAGGAATACAAATACTTATTACATACATAATACATATTTCTTCGATTCCCCACTGTAAATAATACGTGCCCTAAATAAGCTGTGAAAATGAGGAGGACCCCTTTTTCATCCCCTTTTTCATTTTTAATTTAAAATCGGGATCAATTTATCGCCTTCATCAACCCTTAGCGAATAACGAGTAAAAATAAGAATCTAATTTACCTCCAATATTAGTATCCCGAAATCGATAGACGTGAAAAGCTATCAAAGCACTTCTGTATACAAAATTATAAATATTTCTCTGTAGCTTATTTCCCTCTGGAAAATCAAGCCATTCTATTCAATTCTACTTAGAAAAAGCTGAAAATAAGGTCCTTTCATATTCTTTGTAACTGCTCTATATATATATAATATTTTGCTNATATTTCAAAGGGATAACTTTATATAATTTGATAATTATACATAAAATACATATTTTCTTACTTTCATAAATAAGGAGTATGAGAGAGAGAGAGAGAGAGAGAGAGGCAGATATGGATTGTATTAGCCAAATTCAAGTTATAAGAAAATGCTGCATATTAAAATACAAAATTAAACATGATACACACACACGAAAAAAAAAAAAAACATTTATACTTAGGCCGTTGTATTTAGTATGGAATAATGAAACTCAACATATATTTTTTTATTGAGAAATAAAATATTTGAGGAGTCACTCAACGAATAATTGAACAATTTAACTGTAGTGCCAGTTTTTAATTTTACGTCCTAGAAGCCGCAGTTGGTTGTTTTCCTTGATGACATTTGGCAAGTTGCTTTTAAATGTAATTAGAGGGCTGAGCTCGTCAAGAATTGGGAGTCGACGAATAGGAGTCGTGGATTACTTGAAATGTCAATGTTTGTGAGCACAAAAGATTTTTTTTCAATATAGCAGACGAAATATTTTACAAAATAACATATATAAGAGCAATGAAACTGAACACATATTTTTCTATTGATGAAAGATACATCCTACAAGTTTGGGGAATCACATGTCCTGGAAATTTATAATACGAAGAATTCGCTTAGTTTACGCAGCTCACAAGTGACGGACTTTTTTTTATTAATATTTTATTCTTCCACCGTAAAGCCTCATAGATTATTTCATTTGAATACTGGTAAAAGTGCTCTGATTTGAGCAACAAATAGGGAAACCTGTGGACCTTCATTCTTATCAACGTATTTTGATCTCTTAGACATTTTTGAATCTATTAAGTAATTTATGATACTTGCACAAACTAATTATTCAGACGGAAAATAATTATCAGAGGTTAGACTCTCGACAATAGTGCGGGGAATTTAATAACTTATTAGACTTGTCTCGGTAGCGTAAATGGAAAATGCACCGGCCCGGAAAGCAAGAGAGCCAGGTTCGTGTCCTGGCTGGGACAGTTAGATTTTTTTATTCTGTTCCCTTGCACTAAAAATTGTTTATCTTTTAGAGTTCAATTAAAATTTTTAAAATTATTGTTGAGGAGATATATGTCAATCAACGCACTTGTTAGTCGTCGTTTTCAGAAACAAAATTTTGGCATGTGAAATTTGAAGACGAAATGAAAAGCAGAGTTCCTTATTGTCTGAAATCGGTCGAAGAAAGAAGGGTTTTTTTAAAGGATATAAAAATTTCGAATGTTAATACATTTGTTAATATTAAAGTTGCAATTTGAAGAATTGAAGAGATGTAATAGGTTTAATTTTTAATTTCCTACATTTTTATTTTATAATAGTGTAACATTTATATTTCTTAGACAAAGAAAAAAACTAAGAAAGAAATTTAAGAATGTGGTTTTGAGGGTTGTTCGGGTTCTAAACTTTTAAAATATATAAACTAAATTTGGATTTTGTTTTTGAAAATTGTTAATCATAGTTGATCTTGGTTGAATTCAAGTATTGGGGATGGATAGTTACCGGTTCTAGCTATTTGAATAATCGACAACATGTTAGTTATTATTTGTATTGTAAAAATGAAACAGGAAATATGAAAAATTTTATTTTTGATCGGGGATTATCTAAAATATCTTATGCGAGAAAGACAAAAAATTTCTGTCCCAGGCATTATATTTAGTTTTGAGTAATTGTATTTTTTATCAGTTGTCCTCATGATAGCCCTGAATATGGCGTACAATGCAAGCAGCCGAAATTTCGGCAGATAATGAAAAATTCACATTTTTTTAAAAAATTAATTTTTTAGGATCAACCTTGAGCGAACCCCACCAAATATTCTCCACTAATAATCTCTACTGTCAAAAACTCTCCATTTGTGTGTTGTTTTAATTACCGAAATTGCTCGTTCACAAACCATATTTGGCTCTCAAGGTTAAATAAATGTCTTTTATTTTCGATTTAAATTTGAATTTAAATTTGGTAGTCGGAACAGATATAATATATATNTCAAAGCCATTAATCCCCCCCAACCCTCCCGGTAAATACTTGGTGTACTTGAGCTGTGTCGTTGCCCTGCCAGAACTAAGTAGCTAGATGACCGTGGCTTGCGACACCCTAATGAGTGCAGCCAGCTTCGACCTCAGTCCCCCCACCATCAGTGCCCATTGTGAAAGCTCATTGGACCGGCGGGCTTTGTATATGCAAGTCTCCCGCCTTCAATGAAAGCTCCTCTTCCCTGGGGCGAACACTTAAGTGGGGAATTCTGTGGTGGAAGGAGTCTACAGGATCTTCTGGGGACGACCACTACTACTCCAGGAGGTGAGGACTGTTTTGGAGGAACTCAAGTCACATACGATAGAAATAGTTCTGACTTAAATTCAAATTATCTTGCAGTATGATGTTCAAGGGAAATATAAATCGATTAATAAAATCCGTTCCATTTCTGATAAAAAATAGTAAAGAAAATTAACGTATTATATGTTTATGATACAANTCCCTTAGCCATATTTAATAGAAAGTGAGCTGGAATGGTGGGGGAAAGTTGGCAAAGTCAAAGCCATTAATCCCCCCCAACCCTCCCGGTAAATACTTGGTGTACTTGAGCTGTGTCGTTGCCCTGCCAGAACTAAGTAGCTAGATGACCGTGGCTTGCGACACCCTAATGAGTGCAGCCAGCTTCGACCTCAGTCCCCCCCCACCATCAGTGCCCATTGTGAAAGCTCATTGGACCGGCGGGCTTTGTATATGCAGGTCTCCCGCCTTCAATGAAAGCTCCTCTTCCCTGGGGCAAACACTTATGTGGCGAATTCTGTGGTGGAAGGAGTCTACAGGATCTTCTGTGGACGACCACTACTACTCCAGGAGGTGAGGACTGTTTTGGAGGAACTCAAGTCACATACGATAGGATAGTTCTGACTTAAATTCAAATTATCTTACAGTATGATGTTCAAGGGAAATATAAATCGATTAATAAAATCCGTTACATTTCTGATAAAAAATAGTAAAGAAAATTAACGTATTATATGTTCATGTAGGCTTCGACGGTCGTCAGATGTATTTACCGTTTCTTCTTCCGGGTTGGTCCGTGTCAAGTTGTTGTTATTTGCCGAGATTTCGCACATCATGTGATGGCTTCTTCATTCTCTTTTCAGCCCTGAAGAAGCCATCACNGTAATATTGAATACAGATTAGATTAATGTCTGGTAAAGTTCAACATCTTGAAATAGAAAAGCGGGTAATTAGACATAATTTATACGCAGAGGCCATTTCAAATCAGTGAACATTTTGACCATTGGATTTCTTTAAATATCAATAGCCTGATCACATTTAAATAAATGTTCTTAATTTAGCGAAAAAAAAAGAAATGAGATATAAGTATTAGTTGTTAGATATTGTTTGGTATATTGTTAGGTAAATTGCTAGGTATAGTTTTTCTATTTGGGAATAGGTTAGTTTGATACAGGTATAAAACATTAGTTATAGTTATGTATTTGACTTCCATCTACAAAAAATACTGAAAAACTCCAACTGGAGTAGTTTTGTATAATTATTTACTGGAAAAACTCCAAGGTAAAGAAAACTTAGACTTTT
>KZ808716.1:76645-86843 GCA_000696205.2 Oncopeltus fasciatus
CACCGATAATTAATGCGAGAGAATAGAATAAAACAATCTAACACACAGAAAAACACAGTTGAATACGGACCGTGACAGTGAACGTTTGTATTCGGCCAGAAGATGGACAGTGTCGTCCGAAAGCGCTCGCCAACGGGAGATATACAGAAACCAAGGAAGACGGACAATATAAGGTATGAGAGTTCTATATTCATTGGTGGTAGAAAAAATAATAACCCATTAGATTATTTACATGGCTGGGACAGTTAAGATTTTATATTCTATTCCCTTGCATTTAATCGTTTAAAATTAATATACCACAATAAAAAAATATTTATAAAAACTATACATTTTCCCTAATATCCATATGTACTGTTGTATTACTGACCAATAATTTAGACAAGAGAATTATGAAATTAGCGGCAATATTTTAATTATTTTGAATTTAATCAATAAAATTTATTTTTGCAAATAATGAAATTGTATTAAATACTATACTCACTTAATATTCAATTTATGAAATAATAAGCATTACGGGGAAATTTGGTAGGTAATTCTCAGTTAGACTTAAAATTTAACTAAATAAAAAAAACACTAATTTGAGCACAAAAAAGTTATTATTACTGCCAACGTTTCGCCCTAAATTTCAGGTCTTCTTCATGGTAATGGGAATAATGGAGGAGAGAGTGTCTCCTGTTGTAGAATAACTAAATCACGACTTGTTCTTCGTCATTAAGTTGACAATCAATTAACTTTCTCTAAAATAATGTTCATTACAATTGTAAGACTTGTATTATGCAGACTAAGCTTGCTAAACAATTACAATAATTATTTCCCCAACGTGGGGACGTCAGCAAAGAATAAAGCGGAGATGAAGAGAAAATACACATCTGAAGGTTCTATGAATTTATCCGGAAGTGTTGGTGCATAGGTGAGGACTGTTCAAACACAACTAATGCATTGAACACAATTTTATTGACTTTAACA
Source organism: Oncopeltus fasciatus (assembly GCA_000696205.2). Classification (NCBI taxonomy): domain Eukaryota; kingdom Metazoa; phylum Arthropoda; class Insecta; order Hemiptera; family Lygaeidae; genus Oncopeltus; species Oncopeltus fasciatus. Next base: position 77,612 of record KZ808716.1, read on the forward strand.
GCAATAGACAAATAAATGAAAAAGTAGGGGTGGCCAAATCATCCCTTATTACAAAATATGGTCAACTAAACATATAATTATTTATGCAAGACTAGTATTGAAATTTCAAGACAGTACACTGACTGTCTTTTCTTTGGAGTGGTATAACCATATATATTTATTTGTAAATTGTATTTTGAATTTTAAAATAAATTCACTTCATACTTGGTGTTTTTTATGGAGAGGGTCCCTGCTTTTATGTATTAATTTAGTAACGGTACCACTTTATATATTTCAAAGATAAAATGGCGGTGTTCGGATTGTTCGCACACACACACACACACACACACATACACTGACACCGATATAGGCTTCAGAATACTGCTCCAAAAAACCTTAGAGAAAGCCTGAGTTTCAGGAGAGTACTTCAATCAGTCTTCCGACCGCAAGGAGAAGGAAGTCAAAAGGACCTCGTTCATTAAAGACGAGCGCGAGGAAAAAGAAATGACCATTACTCGTCGACACGCGTTCTAGAAGGGGTGGACGCCAAGTAGTTGGACATCACTAAATCACAATATGGATCAACATAACCATTGCATGGAGAAAAGAATAAGAAGTTATTAGGGTTCTCAAATAGCAACCGATTTTCAGCAATTTGTAAAGATTTTTTCATTGTGAGCGTTTTCGGAATCATTGATACCATCTTCGGAGCTCAGTCACTTTTTTTTTAATGATTGTTCCTGTTTAGGCTGATGGGCATTCAGGGACACTCAAAAAAGGGTTTCAGCTCCGGAGATGGAATCACTTGTTCAAAAAACCCTCAGTAATGAAAAAATATATGCAAAGTGTAAAGAATTGGATGTTCTTTGATAACCCTAATTGCCTTTAACTTCGGTACCATCGTAAAAAATAAGCATTTTTAGTAATGCTGAAAAATATAAATACTAGTAAATTAAAATTGGAATTATTATACTCTGTAAGCTTTCAACATTTAAACAAAAACGAAGATATGAACGGCTCACACCTCTTTTCTCCTTGAAATATTACAGCCAATAACGAAGCCGTCCAATATTTTGTGGAAGCAGTTCCAAAATGCAATATGGTTTATTTATTATAAATATATTGCGGTACGAGACATCAAATAGGGAAAAAATGTACATATTTTTACCTGCATAATATGTACAACATAGGTGAAGCCTTATAACAAAAAATCAATCTTGATACATTGGCAAATCAATCAATTGAGCAGCAGAAACTACTGAAAAATTAAATAACTAAAATAAATATTACGTTTGCTACATCGAAAAAACTATTTGTATTCACACTCGACATTTCAGATAACAACCCCCCTACCCTCACATTCGTTTATTTTGCTCTATAACTAACCTAATCTTTTAATTTACATTTACAAACGACATTCTCATTTCAAACAAATTACAAAGAAATGTACATGGTTTAGGTTAACCCATACTCCTATAGGTTTAACTTCAGAATTTAACTTTTTAAGTATTTATTTTCTTAATAAAGAAACCAGTGTTAAGTTCCATTACTCTAAACTAAATTTTACATCCGCTATATATTACACACACACATATATATATATCGAATGGATTGCAATTGGTATATTTGTCTATTTCCTGATTCGTCCGGTTACTCCGCCGATATTGTTGGATTAACCGGTTTCACTCTCTTATACAGTTTATCACTGCGAAGATTAATTAACCTTACCCTTTAACCTTTAAACAAATATAAATAAATGAGAACAGAATGAATACCTCCATCAACTTATCAACTTAAGAGGTTGCTCGGGAGGTAAAAATGAAAATTTCGAAGCTGTATTGGAGCTTTCATACAATTTTAAAAGCGGATTTCAAGAATTTAAGGAAACCTCTCAGAATACAGATTAGATTAATGTCTGGTAAAGTTCAACATCTTGAAATAGAAAAGCGGATATTTAGATATAATTTATATGCAGAGGCCATTTCAAATCAGTGAACATTTTGACCATTGGATTTCTTTAATTATCAATAGCCTGATCACATTTATATAAATGTTCTTAATTTAAGGAAAAAAAAAAGCAATGAGATATAAGTATTTGTTGTTAGGTATTGTTTGGTATATTGCTAGGTATAGTTTTTATATTAGGGAATAGGTTAGTTTGGTATAGGTATAAAATATTAGTTATAGTTATGCATTTGACTTCCTTCTACAAAAAAGACTGAAAAACTNTTTTTTAAGAAAGTTTAACAGCCCATCCACTGTAGAGGGGTTGTTCCCTAGGCACTCCGCCATATTTCTTCCAATGCCTTCCCTAGTGAAGTAATTCTGATAAACTGGGCAAACCTCTATGATGTGTTGGACTGTTAGGTGAACTTGGCAGGTATTACACTTAGGCGGCAGATCTTTGTTAATTAGGTGTATATGAGTATGGTTCGTAGAGTAGTTATGTATATAAGATAGAGGTAGAGTATCTCTTCACCCCTTACCGACGAAGGTCGAGAGATACCCGAAAATTTTCTTCCCTGTGATTTTTTTCTTTTTGCGTGTGCACTGCACTCTCTATCCCACCTGTTCTTGATTGCTATATATATATAATAACGAGAATATGCATATGCTTGTGTGTTTGTGTGTATGTGAGAGAGAGAATCGACCTTGGTTAATAGTTCTTTCTCTAGCTCCATCAAAACGCAGTAGGAAGAACCGGGGATTCACAACCCTTCAGCTACTACCTGTTTTCATCACCAGGGAGCGTTTTGGTCGCGGTGCTGGAATACCAACAAAGGAATCCAGTAGTCCTCTTTCCTAAGGGATGGAGGGGGGAGGAGATAAGCTTGTTTTGACCTTGCCCAGGGCATGGAAAAACGGATAACGGCCCCCCCTTGATTGATCTGCACCATCACTCTACTTGCGGCGGCTAATCGCCTGAGGGAGTAAATCTCAAGTAGACACGAGAGTAGACCTCAAGTCGTCAAAAGTCAGTGGGGGTTCGGACCGGAATCAAACACACCCTTCCCCGGGAAAAGCTGCCCATCCAAATATGTCTGGGAAGCATGCAGGCACGGGGCAGTTAAAATATTTCGGATGAAAGTCAATTTTCTTTATTTTCTTAGAAAATGAAGGACGAGAAAAAATATATAATGTGGGAAAATCAAGGCCCCAGATTAGCTGGCATTCTGAAATATAATGAAGGAGTGAGGTTATCTCTTTGTTCCGGAGTACAATTTGTTAATTAACAAACCTGACTTTTTAAAATAAATTTAAAAGTCACAACGCAGATTTATAAAAGGAAAAAAAAACGAAAGGTCAGGTGCATTCCAGGAAGGAACGAATTACTTAAACATTTTTCATCTCAAATACTACTCCTGCCTACATCGTTACTATTCTGAACAATCCCAACGCTCCATTTACTTTTGCGGAAAAAAAAAATCTCTTTGTATTTCAGTAAAAAAATAACTCATACATTAATGAGGATTCTTTTTCAAGAATTTGGAGATATAAGAATTAAAATCTGCCTTTCAGGAAAATATTTTTACTCGATTATATTTTCCTCCACTTCTTGTTATTACTACCCAGTATTATATATTGTGATAGCAACTAGTAGACTAAATAATTTTCTAAAATTTCTTCTGGAGGTAAACTTTTGTTCGGAGAGCTCTTTCAATGCTAATCAAATTTTTCTGCACTCCTGGAATATCAGCTGTATGGTGAGTAGACTTTTAGTTTTTAACAAAATTTGATGACACTCTCCGTTGATTTTAAGTAGCAGACATAGTGAAATTTGTATTGATTTTTTTAAAAGTATTTCCTATAACGAAGGTAGAATCATAAACTATTCATCCAGAGGACTTCTTGAAATAATTACATTAGTAGTCAATATAAAAGGATTGAATCATTGTATTTTGCTTGGTGACAAAGATACAAATTACATTGGAGAATAAGAAACATTAATAAAAATATTATTACTTTTCTTAGGGAAAAAATTTGTATAAAATAATAAGTTTATTAGTAATTAGATAATATTATACCAATAACAAGGAGATTTTAACAATTTCATATAATCATATTCCTTATAACAATCCCTCCCAGTGGTCTGATTTCAACCATTAACGAATTCATTATAAAGGTTGTTAGTTACATTAGATAAACAACCCCTAAATTTATGTCACTTAGTGTGTGTTACGAGGTTAAAAAAAAATTATAGAATATTATGAAAGATCCCATGCAGTGAACACAATTTATCCAAATTGTATATAAGCGAAACACAGTGTAAGTAGTATTTTTATTTGTATCCAATTAAACCATTTATTATTATGCACTACCATCAGCCAATTCGTTTAGATCACTTATTTTGGAAATCAAAATAGAATAACAATTATCAGCTATTTAAATATAGAGAAACTTCAAAGATGATGTTGAAACTTGTACAGCACCTAAATATGGTGTTACCTCCTCTTTTATAAAATGTTTTTATTGGATTAAGTAAAATTTGTTAAAATTATATCAGCCTAACATATACGCTAAAAACCTACTTTCAAAATTTTATCAAATCAGTACAGCGTTTTTGGAGAATAATGCCTTTTCTTGGGATAGGAACGCTATCCCAATAATTCATTCACAAAGGTTGAACTCATTAAATTTTTTTTTTAAAACACATAGCTCTTGCCAAGTTTCAAAGTGGATGTTAAATTTTTAAATAATCTAGATCGAGAAAGATCCATTAATTTTATCTCTTATTCAGAAAGGTCAGATGGATTTCAAGTTCAAAAGAGAACTCAACGAGCTTAACACGCGGGCATATAGACTGAAATTTAGATCACTTCCCTTCAATATTCCGCTTCATAAAAAGTTTAAATTTTTTTCCAAATATAAACAATGTAAAAGCCACTTTTTTTTTTTTTTCTTCGATTGATATTTAAAACGGTGTACAAAAAAAACAACTACAAAGTAACATATAACTTTTTTGTTCTGTGATTTTTATTTTTTGAATATTTATAATTTATAGAAAACAATCGTACCTCTATCAAAAAATATGAAAAAAATATGACTGCATTAATAACTATTAACATTAATAAACAGGAAAACCACTGTGAAAATATAGAACAAATAAATTTAAAAAGCATTTTAATAAGATACTAAATACAAAATAAAACAAAAATATCTGCGTTTCCAATCCTACACTGAACAATTCAATGCAAAAGCCCAAATAAACACTAATTGTGAAAATAAATACTAAAAATTTAATAAAGAATTAACACCCTCTTATTATTACCCTCTCGAGTTAAAAAAAAAAAAAAATAAATAAATAGATTGTGGCACACAAAGTTCTGTGAGTTAATACTGCAATATCTACCCCAATATCTACTAGTCATTTGACTTGAGACTAGCCTTATGACATAAGACTTTATGTTTCTGTTAAAAAGAAATGGAAGTATGGCAATACGACAAGTATGAGTTTGTCGAAAGATTTTTTTTTACACACAGCTTATCTTTTTATCGCTGAACTTTATAAACAAACGGTCCAATTCTTAAAGTCGGATTTTTTTCTCTTTCTTCTGTTTTTAATCTCAGAGGATGTGTTCCTGGAAACACAGAAGATTTAAATCTAAGATTCATTGATTTGGTAAAAAAAGATTGAACAATGCATGTTTCCCTCCTAGGTTTCCATTGTCTGTTGTTGGACTAGTTCAATAAATATATTTAAAAATAAGTTAAATTTGATAATTAAATAAGTTATAATGTACTTATAGCTCTCCCGTTACCCAAAATAAAAACCCTGTAGTACAATAAAATTAATTGTAATTGGCATTAGTATACCCGTCCTAATAGATAAATAATACCTATTGTTTTAAGAAGATTTGGTTTTTATAGCAGTTTAGCAACAGACAATGCTTGAACGAAAAGGAACCATGCAAAATGCATGTTAAATTCAGGATAATTAATGTAGAGAAAATGACTAGAAAATAGTAATATATTCTGTGGGTGTTAAACTGCGTTGTAGAAAAAACTACGGTTTGCTGTAATTGTTAGAAATAATATTTAACACCAAGTTTTTTTTTTGTTTTTTTTTGTTTTGTAACAATAGCTAATAAAAACAGGATATTATGGCTCTAAATTTTGATATTCATGTAACTCCCCACCTCCAATTGACGGATTACATTTATTAACCCAGCCTTTTATTTCGTGTTCAAAAGCGATATACCGAATTTCATTGCGAAAAACGAAAAACTGGGGCCACTAGAACGGTGACACATACATACGGAAGAAAACGGGAGGATTACATGGAGACCAAAATTTAAAACCATAATATCCTCATTATAATAACGAAAAAATGTCTAAAAAATAGGTGTTAAATGTTATTTCTAACCATTATTACAGCGAGCCGGAGTTTTTTCATTACCGTAGTTAACCCATTCCATTGTCGGCTACTAAATTGGCAGAAAAAAATATATATATACAGACACACATACATATATAAGCTTCACAGCGGTAGAAGAATATGAATAAGTTCATTGGCCTTAACAGGTAAAATAGGGAATGGGTGGGAGGGTTAACAGACGACAAAGTAGGGAGAGGGGAAGTCAATATCTCCGTTACTATTACAGATACGACAAATTTATTAATTATATTATGTGTCACACATTATTACCTATAACTCATTCTAAAATATTTTACAAAACTTATATTATGTGAAATATTTATGTATAAAATTATAAAAGAGAAGAAATACAGAAATTATTATTTACTATATAACCTTTTCATTTAATTGAAATATGTTTAGAATGGTAATTCTTTACAGTTTACATTATTTAATATTTTTGCCAAAAACATTTATTAAGGAAGATATTTACGTAAATAAATACTATGGCAGGGCGTTCTCCCTCTTCCTCCCCTAAACAGACTCAAAAAGGACATTCATTCTACGCTCTTTTGCCCTCTCTGTGATTCATTATAAAATTCGTCATTTTCTCTTATTTTTGTCTATCTTTAATAAAATATGGGGAATCTGTGTAGTTCACATAATTCGGACTATTTTTTGGAATATCTTAGGCAGGAAAAAATAAAATTTTCAATAATCTATCATAAGAATAACCTAAAAAACTACATTCAATCGGAATAGGCTATAAGTGCGAATAAATAAAACACTTGTGAGTGTGGGTGTTTGTGCTTAAGTGCAGAGTATAAATTTAAACACTTTTATGATTAGTGAATTAAATAATTATCATTTTTCTGTAATTTTTAGTAATAAAAGCTCTCTATAAATAAATAAAAAACATATAAATGTCCAAAGCAAAGAAAAATGATGTGTGTGTGGGCGGTGGTCTACAGCACCTAGAGCAGAGCCCCCGGAGACCGATGACTCACTAATGCTTTTCGGCATTACACAACACACTGTTTCTGATGACGACATTGGGAATGTTGATGTAAACATTTTGTAAGGTCTTGTATCATCTTTATGAAGATAAAGAAATATGTAATGCATATCATATACGTATACTTATTATACTTTATTCAGGAGCTAGGTTACAAATTGCCAAGTTTCCCAGGTTTGCTAAGTATTATACTTTATTCAGTTATAGCAGAACTGCTCATGGCGCTTTCGTCACTCTTTTGAGATTCGAGTTTGTAGTATGATACATAACATCCAAAATGTTTGATGCCAGCGAGACTTAACTAAGCAATCGGGAAATATTATCATATTTAATAAAATTACACCGCATCAAAGAATGAAATAGTTGATAATTTTAAAACGCACTGATGGGTTAAATTTAAGATGGTTTTCTGTTATATTCTTTTAACACAGGGGACACCATAGCTTAATGGTTACAAAGATGGATTTCTGAGCGAAGGGCATCTGGTTTATAGGCAGCACATCTCACAGTTTCACTTTCTTCGTTTCTAGTCGGAATTCCAAGTGGTTCCAGTAAGACCAAGCTTTGTTGAGACGTTTGATTAAGATATACTTTTGAAATACACTGTTTAAATCATTAATAATTTTTGGATTTATAACTATACAGTTAGGAGGAGTAAGATTTTGTTCAATGGCCTTTTTTTTTTCTTTATTATATTAATATCTAGAGGCAATATGGACCTTCCACCAATATTAGACGACAAAATAATTCATATACATTAAATCTTATTCATAAGTATCTTTGGCTATATGAACATTAGAGAGAACTTAATAAATTACAACCTCCGAGTGCATTTTTTTTAAGACAAGATTAATCACTTAGGAATAATAAATAACGCTTCTTCCTGTAAAAAATATTTTAAAAAGTAGAAATCCTGAAAATTGGTGAGTAATTATCTGTTTTTCTGTAATCAACATTCTTTAACAAAGAGACAATTTTCTCTAATATAAGAGAATCATTAAAAAATTCTTCTTTTACACATTCTTCAAAATGATCATTAGTGGTTCAATTACAAATAGACGCGCTAATGATGACAATTTAGATTCAATCTCTTCCGGGTCTTTTTATTTTTCTAAATCAATCAATGACAGCTGATTTAACATCCAAATTTGAAAGTAGCAAAAAAAAAATGGCTTTAGGAATTGAACTTTTTTCCTGCATTAAAGTTTTATTAAACTTCAGAAAGTATTGTAAAATTAACTAAATAAGATAATCAGTGAACATGTCTAAGCAAAAATTGTTAAAAGAAAAGTTTTTTTATACATACAAGTTCCTACTATATAGGATGCCTAGTACGTACGGCAATAGCGCAAAAATTAACAAATGAAAACATAACAGGATATAGTTATTCATGCATAAAATATATTTCTAAGCCATACTAAGAAAGATATCCCCCTGCATTACTGAATTTGGTTCTTGTCCATTTATCGATAAATAACAAGATTACGACAATTTTTTCTATATACTATCCATATACAAAACACACACACACATACGCCTCAGGACAGATTTGCTCCTGATTGGTAGGCTCGGCTGTACGCCATACATCCGGACTAATGCTTTCGAGACTAAACCCCGGAAGGTCGATGAACAGGCAACAGCGACCCAGAAGAAGGTGGATGAATGGTTGGGATTGAAGCTTTTCTAAATGGTAACTGTAAACAGGCTTAAATTAGCTTGCCCTCAGCTTTTTCCAAAAACAGAAACATTTCGGTTTAAGGTAGGATGTCTTATAGAAGAGGGTAATAATTTAAAAAAATCGAATTATATATATTTTACATGTACAAACATACACAAACAAACACACCTGAATGGATTGATTATTTTAAATAATAAATAAAAAT
>KZ808716.1:87092-105810 GCA_000696205.2 Oncopeltus fasciatus
CTTATTATCAGAGAGAAGCTAAGTGGTGAAGGCAATTTGACTTCATAACAAAATTTGTCCTATCTTTATTTAACTTATAAAGTGTATTCATGTAATTTACATAATAAATAGTATTCTACTTTAATAAGGAGAGGAAAGATATTAAGATTTTACGCTTCGACCCCCTCTCGCTTTTAATCAGAAACTCTGTAAATTTTCTATTCACTGTTAATATTTAAAATGTAATCCCAATCTATAAAAGACACAAGCATGAATATTCTTTCGAAAGTATAAATAATAGTTTCAGAACAATGAAAACCAATAATTTATTTTTATTCGAAATAATGTTAAAAAACTTTTTTCTAACCTTTTGTTTAACGTTTTCGTGTAATGTAGTAAAGAACCATCTACAAAAAAAAAAAAAAAACCCCTTTTGAAAGTACCCATTGAATTACTGAATTCCAACTAATGCGGGATTCCAACCCTAATTTCATATGAATTTTCAAATTTCTTACCTGAAATGTAATAACAATTTCATAATTTTCTCTTCACCTTTTATCAGCTAATGGAATAAAGGTTAAATAAATTATTTTTGGAATAAATTAATTAAAGGGGGAATAATTAATTTTGCCGTTTTAAAAATTGTTTTTTATCCTATTTAATACTTACCATTAATAAATAATCTCTTTAATGTATACTTTAGCCCGACATCCCTATCTTATTCAACTTCTTTTTTAAAAAATTCAGTTTTTTTTTTAATATTTCAAAGATGAAACATGACAGTACCCTACGAAATACTCATAATTTTAAGGCAAAACTGAAAAGAAAGAAAAAAAGATGCTGAAGTAACTCGTAAAATTATTAAATATGGAGAGGGGTTAGCTCATTGCGGGGTGTTGGTTTGAAATTAGCAGTGGAGATACGACGTTGGGAAGGAAGAAGGACTCAGGGCGACAATTACTGGATATTGATGAGGTTGTGCAGGAAGCTGTTGAGTCAAATCCGTTCACAAGCGCTCGCAAACATACCGGTGCCTAACGAATTTACTCGTCAACAATTACCTAAAGGGTAAAAAATTTGTCGAAATTTATTAAAAATCTTTTTAAATAAAAAAAAAAAATTGTTTTTAATTTGAAGGTGTTATTCATCTTGAAATTTATTCCTGGTGGATATTCTATGGATTCTGAAATCTACTGCAGAATACTGTACGCGAAGTGTTCTGAGCGTTATCTAACTTTGATCGTCTGAAAAGGAGTTTTATTCCAACAGGATAATGCTAGTCCTTATTTCGCAACTCACACTTCCCGCCGAGCAAAAAAAAAGTTAAAGAACTTCATTGGTTTCGAATTCCTGCCTCTTGCATCATGTAGTCCACACCTCGATCCAACGGATAACTAATTGTTTCGACTTATGGCTAATTTTCTTCAAGATAAAAAACTTGATAATTTGACAGAAGTTGAAATCGCTGTCCTAGAGTTCTTAGATAGCAATCCCAAGGAATATCAGCGTGGGATGGAGCAATTGGCTAGCATATGATTAATGGAGGTAGATAAGAATGGATTATTTTTTGGTTATTAATTGTATTTTATAACAATCATAAAGTAATACATATATTTTATGGAAAAACAATCATGTATTTTATACACCGCTTTAATATTTTAATAATTGTCCGAAAGTTTAGAGTCAATCAGCTGTTAATTCCTCCCCTGACTGACTGTTGTTAATCATGCCTGTCGGTTCTTTTGATATTTTCCATCGTGAAAGAAACACATCTGTCCAATCCGATTGAATGTAACTCCAACTACCAATGAATGGTCGGTATTCCTGAAGAGTGTCAATCACTGTCTCCCGAATAACATACATCTCTCGAGGGACATATGTGCCCCTCCGACCCCTACAAATCCCCCATCCCCCATTTATATCCCTTAAATTTCTTCTGATTGTAATAAAATATTTTCTTTCGAACTAACGGTATTTAGTATATGAGTTTATCTAATAAGAAGGAAAGTCTAAAGATGGATAAAGAGAATGAGAATGTATTATTTAAAATGAATGATTTTTTTTTTTTTGTTTAGTTCGAACCCGGCAGGGTTCAGTCAATAGAGATTACTCTGCCACCTAACCAGTTCTGACAGGCCTGAACAGGGAGAGAAAGAGTGTGAGTGAGGGGGAAGGGTAGAGAGAGAGAGAGAGAGAGAATATATCCTCTCTTACTGACAATTAAAAGCTTCTATTTCAGGTATCACTACTTATAATCTCTAATCCATAATAATTAATTGAAATAAAAATAAAATCTAAAGTCAAAGAAGAAAAAAAATCTCCTTTGAGTCGCTTGAAAAGAACTTCAGTTCCCCCGACGCTGGAACATGGAATGCGTTCTCAATGCATGTCATTTCTCCAGGTGGGTAACTAGAGCGTTCCTGCGTTTATTTCACTCCTCGTCTAAGCGAAGTAGATGATTCCCAGCAATCCTATCTCGAGTATTTCCCCGCTGGAGAAATCCAGCCTCCAGTAATCTCGGACCGCAGGCCAGCCCCTGACTGCTAACATTTCGGGATGATGGATTCCTTACGTCGCATTCCGAAAATAAATAGAATAGTATAAAAAGTAATTGGCATCCAAGGAGAATTAAATAATGTTAAATAATTATTTACTATGTATTTAATAATAAAATTGGTTCAGTAGAAGAGGAATTTGCAGGAAGCTGATAATTTGACTAGAAACATTTTAAGCCTGCAGATAACAGAAGCTTAAGTTGAACGAAACTTAGATTAATTTTATTATCAAAATTTAATTTTATCTGGATATTTTACGTTAATGATCACTGGGATACAATAACAAGATGCTTATACCCACTATTGTTTTTGCAGCTTTACCGTTTTGGGTCACATCATCAGTTCATCAGTAAGTGCAAAAAGAAGCTTAAATAACGAATCGCGGTATTACACACACATACACATTTTAAAAGGAGTATATTTACAGCTTCTACAATGTAAATCGTTGAAGATCTCCTAAAATTTTGGAAAATTCGTGTCATGGTGCCAACGTGAATAGCTTGATCCCCATGTGGGTAATCTCCTAACAGTAACTTGCAGTTCGCACATATTAATTTACATAAGTTTGTTGCATTACAAATAATTCATGAGAGGGAACAGAATAAAAAAATCTATCCGTCCTCGCCAGGAATCGAACCTGGATCTCTTGCTATCCGGGCCTAGTGTGCTGACCTTTACACCACAAGGACAGGCTAGATATCTCACTCTATTCCCTCTTCATTAGCGAGAGCCTAACTTACGAGAAAGACGAGAAATTCGTCTTAAACTCGAAGTAGCTGACATTGTCATGCNATTAATTTAAAAAAAATTCTTTGGCAAGATATTCCAGAATAGGCTAGTAGAATACTAATTTCAAACGTAAAAAAATATACTCTAAATTATGGGGAAAAAATGAAAATGAAAGTAATGAGGATTCTACATAGTAAATAATCAAAATACTTAAATATTTTTTTAATATTCATTTTAGCTGACTTGACGTTGGTACTATGAAACAATTTTAGAAGAATTTCAACAGGTTTTCGGCTGGCTGTTGAGACGAGATTTTTAAGCCTCCTCATGTGGTACCTGGCCAGACCTAATTGATCTATACCTGCCTTACTCAAACACACACATTCGGAAACACGATCAGGTACTTTTTCTTTAGGAACAGGGTGATCTTCCTCAAACGCAAACTAACATTCGAAGTCATTTGATGTTTTATACTCCCTTAAATTAGTTTAAAATAAAATTTATTAGTTTAAATTAGTTGTCGTCTTTAGACTGACTGATCTCAGCATTGTGAAGGAGGGAGGGGCTGATATCATCCTTTTTAATACTTAGGGTGACACTAGTCCCACCGCAGTCTTTTTTGGGGGGGACACTGCAGAAAACAAAGATGCTAACTCAACATGGAATGTGTTCAATCAATTTTTTTTTAACTTTTATTTATTTATTAAATTCTGTTGAATAAAAACATTTTGTTATTAGATTACAATGAGATTAAAAATGACATTCAATGTCAATCACATGAGGAGAGAAGGTGACCAATGACACCACTCTCAAAGTTGCACAGTTAAATAAATTTAGTGACCTTTGTAGAGAATAAGCCTTTATGCCTGACAGAGTCTAGATAAGTTCAGAATCAGCGAAATTGTATCACTCGTTGTCATTTCAGGTTCATTATAGTGTCATTTTCTAACCAACATTGACATTACAGAAAATAACTAGATCACAGAAGAGAAAACGAAGAGAAGAAATTTGAAAGAAAAAAAAAATAAAAGTTTATTTATCCAGGGAGATAGAACTCTCTCTTATATGAACAAAAATGACTTTTATTTTTACGGAGGATGTAGGAATGGGTGTATGCATTTCTAGGCAATGAAATCATTGTCTTCTGACAAATATTTCTCTCTCCTATGCAAAGCTTTTTGGCTCACGGGATCTTTCATTTTTGAAAGAGCGTTTGTCTCTTCTTGAAATAACGGCGTTACTACTCACCTAGCACCTGATGAAGCCTTAAGCCGAAAGTTTTTTTTTGTCCAAAGTACATATTTATAGGTAGTAAAGAAAATTATTATTTAGTAAAATAATGACACCAGTTTAGTAATTACAAAATTGGTTCAATATTTAAATACACATGTATAACTAGCAAACATCTCTACGATTTTGGATTCATTTTCTTTAACTGGTAAATGGAAATAATATATATTCTACAATAGTCTATTCTGGCCAATACATTTTTTTTTCTTCGCCCTTCTCGCCTGGTTGTGTTTGAGTCAGTAAGATTTCGTGAATTTAAAAATAAAATGAAGCCCCAAATAAAGCTATTTCAAGAGATTTTCTGGTATTTCTTTTCCCTTCCGCAATAGTTCCCATTCAGTTTTCAAAATTTCTTACTCTTGTACAGTACGAAAATATCACATTTATTGCTATCGCGAACGCATTATCTACAGCTTCACAGAGTTACATACAGCTGTCCCAATTAAGTTTGAGCGGCGACAATACGCGACTCGAGGCAGGTAACCAGTGCGTGGTCACGGTTTTCTGTGCGGAGGTGTTCCAACACCTTGAGAGGACAAAAAAACGGAGGGGGGGGGGGGGTTANGAGTTACATACAGCTGTCCCAATTAAGTTTGACAAAACGCGACTCGCGGCAGGTAACCACCAGTGCGTGGTCACGGTTTTCTGTGCGGAGGTGTTCCAACACCTTGAGAGGACAAAAAAAAGGAGGGGGGGGGTGTTAAAAAAAAAACCTGTCTGAGACAAGTAGGAAGGCGGAGTGTCTACTGACAACTCACAGAGCTCGCTTTGTCAAGTTTCCGGTCACCGTAAGCTTCCCGCTCTGCTATAAATATACGCCAAGGGCAGCCAATGGCCTTGCCTGCTCTTCTCCAATGGTAAATAGGCGGTACACTTAATGGTGCACATAGAGATACACGCAGGTTCTAGTTGCGAAGAATATATCATCAGCTTGACGGCCAATGAATTTTACCACAAGTTACAATCAGGAAGAAGTCAATTTCCATTATACGTTGATTAATTCAACTAAACATTGTAAATGATACATCCAATCTGAAAAATCTATGTATTTTTTTTGTCTTATCTATTGGAGCGAATATATTCAATACGAGGATTAAAATAGAATAACTAATAGAACATAATAAATATAACGGTCATTCAGAATGAATATTAGACTAATAAATTTCGCTAGAGTATATAATATTATCTTCTTGTATTTTCAGAATATATAGTTCTATCTTTTCATGTCATATAATCCCTAATACTCATAAAATATTTACTTTATCAATAAAAATATGTGTTGAGTATAATTGCTCTAAACAAGATGTTACGCCAGGTCTATCGAAAAAAACAGCACTTGAACTTGACATTTCAGTTAATCCACTGATCTTAATCATCCCTTTTTACTGAAGAAGGTTTAAGTCTTTCCTCAAAAGCCGAAAACTAAATATAACCCCTCTTCTAATGATTTTATTACATTCATGATGATTCTTATTGGTCCGATTTCGCTTATTAACGAACTCAACCTAAAATTTTTCATTTAAAAGCGATATGCCAAATAAATTTTTTTTTTAAAACTTTTATTTACAAATTAAATTTTGATAATATAAAACATTTTGTTATATAATTACAATCAAAAACAAAATAAAAAATAACATTAAATGACAATCATATGAAAAGAGAAGAACAATTTCACAGAACTATTTTTTCCCCAATTGGAAATTAACTTGAACCCATTTAGCTTCATTGATTCTTATTCTCCAATTGCCACACAATTTCTGAATGCTATCAAGATGATCTTGTAGGTTTTTAAAAGCAGTTTTAGGATCGGGATGGGAGGATAGGATATCTTTGTCGTTCGCAAATAGAGCTAAGAGGTTACTTAGATGGGTGGGGATGTCAGCAGTAAACAGGATAAAAAGGATAGGTCTAAGCACACTACCTTTAGGAACTCCCGCTTCCTTGGTACAAATCGGAGTAATCTAATCCTTGCCGAACCTTAAAGAAACGGTTGGATGTTAAATGAAAATGTGATCTTAGGGGAAATAATACACATTTTTTTAATTTGTATTTTTTAGATCGATCTTGACCGATCACGCCCACCAAAAAATTCTAATAGTAAGACTTATAGATTAATTGAACGTTACCAGGTAAAATGATTTTCAGTTAAAACAAAAGACCACAGTGCCAGAATCTATTGAAAGCTTGAGAAACATAAAAAAAACAACAAAAAAAAAAAAAAAAAAAAAAAACACATGGGCAGTGTGCTCAAGGGAAAGGAACGCGTTTTCAACGACGCAAAACACTTGCTAGACAGTAGAATGCTTAAGTCGGAAGTTGAACCGAAGATTTGGAAGGTATGGAAGGGTTCAATGGAAGACATTAAATAACATTAAGAAACACAACTTATTTTGGCTTCTAGGCCCTAAAATTAAAATTTAAGAGTCAGGTAAACTCACATTTGTAACTGTTCAATCTGTAACTCTATAAATAGCAAAGCATTTCTTTTTTTAATATTACGCAGGCTACACAAAAAAAAAAAAAAAATACGATTTTTACTACAAATAATGTTGTAGGTAATCCTCCACTCCTTCTGGTCACTTTACCTAATAATGGACTTATTCTTTCGTTTTAAATTTGAAAATTTCATTTTGAATTTCTACAAAGAAAGACAGACACACACATTTATATTTAAGTTCACAGATAGTTAGATATAAAATAGTGGCTATAATGTTTGTTATCTAGTAGGTAGGACTGGAGGATCCCCGTAAAGATAAATCGTACTCCCCAAGTAAGATATTAGCAGACAGTAATGTGATAAGAACAATGTATTATACGCTATATTCCTACCATCGTGAGATAACACATCTTACATGTTATCCTAAGTAAGAGGATACTCTCTACAGTAGCCTCCCCCCCCCACCATTGACAGTAGTCAGAGAGCAGTACTGTAACACCAATACCTAACTGTGGTGTGCCTCTAGCTCTCTGCTATCGGAGCAATACAGGTTGCATTATCTCACCGCAGTCTGTGGAAGATAAAGGCCTAGAAGCAGTAGTATTGATTGGGAACTGGGGGGGCTGATTGGTCCGCGCTGACAGAGAGTGGCGGGATTATCTGTCTGTCCTGTGGGGGAAGGGGGTTTAATAATTAATTTTCCCTGCTTCCCCACCCACCAGCACCGCTGCGACATTGCATGGATTTTAGGATCCTCAGAGTAACCCTTCCATCATAGTCCTCCCATATAAACTCAATTTGAAATTGTTTTCTATTCTAAATATATTATGTATTCCATTATATTATATTCTCTGGGCTACAGAAGCCGGATTCCCATTATATAGGCAAACCAAAAATGCTATTTACTCTTGCATGACATTCAATTTTTAATTTTTTTCAAAACATTTTAGGAAAGCTTGAATATTCAACAATTTTTTTTCTCAATTTTTTAAGAAGTATTCAAGTTATACAGTACTAACATCCGAAAGTATTACTGGAGCCCTTCGAAAACAATTTAACAAAAGAAAACAAGAAAGAATAAGTAAGGTTCATTATGATATTTATAACTGCAAGTATAACTTTGGGTTTTTCAGATATTGTTAAGGTATTCCACATTTTGGTTTAATGACATCTAAGTCCACGCAATCATATTAGAGATTGAATTAAATAAGAGTTTTTAAAAAGGTAAATATAAAATTTTCTATGGAAATCCACTTTAATAACGCTCATAGTAGATAAATTTTAGTGAGCTATAGTGTGCCACATTTCATTTCATTATTACACTTCAAAGATTTTGCATAAGATTTCGATAATTTGCTCTTTCTCTCTCTCTCTCTCTCTCTATATATATATATATATATATATATATATATATATATATATATATCCCAAAATCCTATANATATATATGTATATATATTCTAATCTGGAAAACCCTTCCATAGTACAATAAACATTTACCATTTACAGGAAAGGACTTTGGCATAGAAATCGCTTCCCGATGTAAAAACAATTATATTTTGATGACCTCCATACCCAATTAGCTATATCTATCTTCCTTCTTATTAATGGGTGTATATCTTTGCTCTTCTAATTCTAGTCTTCAGCTCGTCCCATTCCTGTATTCTTCATTTCCGAATTCGTCATGCCTGAAGACTTCCACCCCAACGTTTCGAAGATTGGGCATCTTCCCAAATAGTGGCTCTAGTAACTTTTTCTTCTCCCCATCCTTCAAAAAATTATCTTTCGCTTATTTCAATTATGGTTATATGTTTTGTAAACATATATAATAAGTAATTACCGCCTTAAAGGATCCCATTTAGAGAGCCATTGTCTTCCTTTCGTTCATTCCATTCATGATATGAATATCTTTGTTTGTTTACAATCCTGCTGTCAATCACATAAATCTCAGCCTGGAACACAGCTGCATTCCCGTCCAGGGCTGTGCCTTCTGCTATTCCCAATTTGAAGATCCACATTCTAGCACCGCCCTAAAGGTCTGTTTAATCTCAGCACCGTCCTCTTCACAGCTGATCTCAAATCATCGGTGATGTACGTCATCCCTTTCCTTTTCATCTTTTATGTGTCCCGCGTGTCATCTCTGGTGCTGATTGATTCCAATGATCTACATGTCCATTGTCAGTGTCAAACCTATTGTTCCTAGCATCATTCTACATACTGATCTGTCTGTGCAAACGTTCACTTCTCTTGAATAAATATTTAAAACATATTATACATGTTTATAATAATAATGTAAACAATTATTCATTCCACCTACTAAATTATACAATAATTCTATCAATCGAAAATGCAATAATTGACACAGGAATTAACAATCTGTCATATTTATTTTGCTTTCAACATGATCAGAGATACTTTTTCTCTATATAATACCGCTCCCCTCAGAAAATGTGTATAAACCTATGTACATGGTAGAACAATATTTTAAATATGTTGAGGTAATATGTTACTATAGCTAGTTTTTCTTCTTATCTTTTTATGTGAAGATATTATTTTAGTTAAAACATCTAAAACAAAAATATATGTTTTGCTTGTTTAGACAGGTTGGCTAGTGTAATGAAGTAAATGTTTATAATTTTTTTTCCAGGACTAAGAATGCCCTAAAGGAGAGACGATTATTATATAAATAATTCATCGAAATTTTAAAGCGACTATCTATATTATTCTCATACAAATTAAATTGTATAGGTATAAATGAAGAATATTAATGCATGATACAGGTTTTATTAATTTCACATTCGTTATAATGTGGACAATCACAAGGCATGAGTTCAAAAGGAGAGTTTGTTGACCGTAGATATTATTCTTAGATGATTTTAGCTGGGGTTCGGTCAAGGTAGATCCAAAAAACACAAATTTAAAAAATGTATTTTTTAATAAAGGATTATCTGCCAATGTTACATTGGTAAGCCATCTTCATCTAAGAACAAGGCATGAGTATTTTTCGAGTGGTACAGAGAGGTTGACAAAGGTCACTTCCTGGTCTACCACTAGCCACAATCGACCCTTTGTAAGGGCCTATATATGGTTACGTCGCTTATCTTCAGGATCCAACTTTCGATATTTAATTCTGTAGCGCTTCTATGTGCAATAGCCTGGCATACTTCTAATGTTCTTTTGAGAACTGTCAGTCTACATTAGGTACCATTCTTATTTTAAATGGGAAAAATCAGGTAGCCGGAATGGAGTGCTGACCATACACACTATAGTGAGCCGTAGAAGATTCAGCACACCTAATCATATAAGATTAAATACATTCATATCATGGTTTCCTTGGCCCTGTCGAGGGCTGGTTTTGTTTAATTTATTAATACACCCTGTAGAATAGAAAAAAGGAAGAGGCGGGCTGAATGCATCAAAATGGCTTCTCCCGGAAAAACACATATTAGTACAGTGGGGCCCGATAAATACTAATTGTACTGTTAGATTGTCTCAAACCTTCGGGAGGTAGTCACGTGAGTGTTGAGCAGCGACTAGTCCCTGAATTAATCGCTGGACCAGTCACGAAGCCGTGCTGAAGTTGTTTGTGCCAGTGGAGAAGTTAGCTAGGAGAACGTGCCACGGAGGAAGTCACTGCCTGTGCAATTAAAGTCTTCCAGACGTGACAGTGCTCAGCTGTCCCTTCCAGACTGAAGTGAGTAGCTGAGTTAGCCAGAATATACCGTCAGTTCTTTTTCTTTTTTTTTAATAATTCTTATTGGCTAGGGAAGCTCGGGAAAGTTCTCTCCAGCTCATTTCCTCTCTGGGACTTGGAGAGGTAAACTCATCTCGTTTATATTTTCTGTCGTACTCCTCGCAAGCTCATTGAGGAGAATAAAACTTATATTTAATTCTAATACATCATTAGAAAGACGACACGACTAAGGGAAGATTCAGCAACTCATCAATCAATGCGCTAAAGACAGGATCTTTCGAAAGCATATTAGATTAATTCCAAGTTTGATGGGAAGAAATAATTTATATTCCTTGTCTGGTGAGCATTGCTCCCATGAAAATGAAAATGTCAGAATGAAATTCGGATTAAATATTCTATTTGTTGTGGTATTTAATCCCTAGTTAAAATAAATGCAAGGGAAAAGAATAACAAATTTAACTGTATCAGCCAGGACTCGAACCTGGATCTCCTGCAATCTGGGCTGGCGTGTTAGCCAACTACACCACCGAGACTAGCCAGATAACGTAATAAATTTCCCGCACTCCTACTGGAAGTCCTGGCTGAGACTTTTTATACTATTCCCTTGCATTAATTGTTTAAAATTATTGTTGGATTAAATACCACAACAAATACAATATTTATAAAGAGAAATAAAAGCAAATAACGAGAGTATAATATATAGCATGTCAGCTCCTTCAAGCATAAGGCGATATACGAGTATCTATCTCAGAGGTTTAGACTCTCAGTAGTAGTGCGGGGAATTTAATAAGTTACTGCTCTAGTGTCGGAGGTGTAAATGGTAACATGCCAGACCGGCAGGAGATTCGGGTTCGAGTCCCAGCTGAGACAGTAAGATTTTCTATTTTATTCCCTTCCATTTAATGTTTCAAATTTGGATTTTATGTTTCCATACAAACCTCTAAGGTTTGTATTTTGATGAGGTTTTTACCACTTTGCTTATCAAACACTGTAGGGCAGCAAAAACAATATGTTTCGTGGCCATCTGATTCATAGTAAATAAAATTGTTTTTTTCAATTTTCAAGTGAACATTTATGAAAAGTAAGAAATTATGAATTTCAGAGAGTTCTACTGAATACAAAATACTCTGAAGCCATATCATTTTAAAATTAAAAAATCCAGAGGGATTGCATTTCAGATCGTAAAATCAGGAGTGATATGGTATTTTGATAAAACGTAGATTATTTCCAGTCAATATTTTTAAAGTTTGTGTTGTCTCATATAATTTAGAAAATATAGCGTAACTTTCCCCAAATATAACAACATCTGTATAATTATATAGAAAAAAAAGAAATTTTTTTCAAGAAAATAAAAACTAGAGCCTTTTTACCCCTAAAATACCTCCACTCATTTTCTCTTTAAATGTATTAATTTGGAAAGGTTATCACACAAATTTGAGGAAATTTTGAAAATTTTTAGCTCAGATTAGCCATTCATTATCTTAAATTTTCTTTGAACTATGGTACCAAAGATGTTTGGAGTGATTTCACTCGGAAATAACAAAATTTTAGCAGGCAAAATTTGGTAAGAAATAAGGGCTCCTGGTGACCATTAATGGTTCAGTAACAAAAAAATACTCATCAGTATGAGTGTCTGCAACACACATTGCTGCAAGGCGGTCATTTGAAGAAGAAAAAATCCATGCTTGCGATTCTTGGAATATTGAAGGTGCCAGGATTTTGTTGTTGATGAAAGTTCTATAAATTTGGAACTCCACGGTGTACAAATTGGAAAGGTTGTGCGGGAATTTGTCTGTGCGTTATCCTGATCAACAGAAAATGAGTTATTATTCCAGCAAGATAATGGTCGTCCTCACACTACCCGTCGAGCCAAAGAAAAGTTCAAAGAACTTCATGGGTTGAACTCCTGACTCTTCCACCATAGAATCCACATCTCGCATCATCGTATTACTTCTTGGTTTTTATCCATACCCCACTTCATCTTTTAGAGAAATAAATATGATAATGCCGCGGAGAGAGTTCTTTGACAGCTATCACAAGAAATAGTGCAACTATAGTGAGGGATAGAGCAATTGGCCAGCGGATGACTAATGACAGTAGATACCAATTGACTATACTTTCAGTATTAATTGTAATTTATATAAAATATATAATAATGCAAATATTTGGGTAAAAAAAACCAGTATTTTTATACAGTAATTTAGAACCAAGATTGTTTGGTAATTTCAGATTGTTTGGTTTTCTCGAAGAAGTTATCACAATTAGTCATCTTCAAAAATTGATAAAAATGTGTTGAGTTGTTCTTAAAATAAATGAATAAACTAAGCATTAATTCATAATTGAGCTAACCTTTTTAATAAACAATTATGAAATTGAATATGAGTAATTGATATAACATTTTGTGTTGTGAATCATTTTGGAATCCAGAGTAATTGTTAGATTTTGTTTTATTCGCCATTAGATAAAGATAAATACAAATTTTAAAAAATATATAAAAATATCTTTAACTATTGCCTGAGTAGCACACTTTGTTATTACACTCTATTATACTGTAATATTTCCGGTCGGAATTTTAAACTTATCTTCTAAAATAACTATTGGACATTGGATTATTTTCAGCATTAATGGCTACTGTCTTCAAAGGTTTCACTTTTAATGAGATCATTATATTCCTCCCCCTGTAAAACTTTTCTTCTCCCATTTTATTAAAAGCTTTAAATTTATCTTATCCTTTGCCTATCACTCTCCTAATATTGAATTATTGTAGCATATCATCCTAATAAAAATTCAACCAAAGATAAATTTCACTATCGCAATTCTTCAAAATTTGAGCTGGATTTAATTCTTTAAATAAAGTAGTTCTTTAAAAAAAAAAAAAAAAAAATTAAATTGCAATCTCTAAGATTTAAGAGACGTCTAAGTTTTGTAGTATCAATCGTAGTCTTCACCATTCAACAAATTTCCTTCATGTTCCATGTACTGCAGTCTAGGCAGCTAAAACTGTAATTTCTTACTACTTCTGGCTGCTCATTAATGGGGGCCGTCACCCCCCCCCCCCAAATTCAGGATTTCCACGAACTACCCTAGCGCCCCTTTTGACTAGAGCTAAATTGTTTCTTTGGTAATTTCGAAAAAAGTTTTATGACTTAATGTATTTCAATCATAAGCCGAAATTTTTTTTAGGAAATGCAAACATTTAGGATGATACTTCAAAATGTATATCGGATGTTTTATTTTAATTGTATTTCTTATGGTTTCTGAAATTAGAGTATATAAATAAAATAACTAAAATTTTTTGGGGTGGCAAATGTGGCGAGATTCATCGATAATAAGTTTTACGAATTGAAAACTCTTAACTTCCTACAATTTCGTTATTTATATCGCGGTACAGGCAATTGGTCAAAATACATAAAACCACTATTATTTTATTTAAAACTAAAAGTCTAACATTGACGCTCTACAGGAGCTTAAAATATCATTTTTTTAAATAAAATTAGCCACAAATGAAAAAGGGAACCTTCCGGCATCAATTCTTTGACAATACTGATAAATGTTAAAATTTTACTTGGTTCTACTTTTTCGCGCATAAAATTGCTCCTGGAGAGATGCTAAAAATATAATTTTGTGAAAAGAAAAACATTAGTTTTAGGTATTAGTAGCGCAATAAAAACAATACAATTAGTTGTTCATGTAAGCTTCCACGGTCGTCAGATGTATGTATAGTTTCTTCTTCCGGGTTGGACAGTGTCAAGGTGTTCATAGTTAACTATGAGCTTTCGCACATCCTTTGATGGCTTCTTCAGGGCTGAATAGAGAATGCTCTCAACAACTTGACACGGTCCAACCCGGAAGAAGAAACTGTAAATACAATTAGTACAATAAATTCAATAAAGAAGATAGCATTAACTTATTATTTATAGCTCTGCGCTTTTGACATCTTAATTAATTAATTATAAATTTAAAAACTCTACAAAAATTTTTTTTGTAATTTATTAAATTTGTTCTTTATTTAAGTGTAAATGAAAACTAATATTTATCTCATTTCATATAATTTTGTATTTAGTTTTTTTAATCTCTAGAATACCGTTAATCCTAAGATGATTTTAGTTGGGGTTCGGTCGAACCCCAACTAAAATCATCTTAGAATAATATCTACGGTCAACAAACTCTCATTTTGAATACCGTTAATGTTTTTTGTTTTTTTTTTACTGAAATAGAAAGATTAAAAGTGGGCAGTTTTGAAATAGAAAAAAATTGAATTATCGAAACAAAATAAGCGACAGCAAAAAAAGAACAATAAGAAGCTGTCATATCATATGGTAACGGTTTTGAAGCAGCTGATTCCGAGAGTAAAAAATAAATAAAAATGCAGAGTCTGGATATTTCTTGTGGACAAGTTGAGCAGAAGAACTAGTCGGCCAGTGAGGCGAAAGAACCGCTCTCAAAGAAAACCTCAAAAGGAAATTGCTTTAGCTGAGGAAAGGAGGTCGGGACTGCACGCCAAGAACAAAACACGTCAGCGGTGTAATAAGGTCGCCATTTCTCTAGAGTACGCCCAACGAGTGACAAAGGGGCGGTGGAAAACTTGTTCATCCATCTTCTTCATCTTCTAGCTCATATCCTCTGGTGGAGAGAGTTCGACATAGACAGCATCAACAATGTCCTTCCAAGTGTTTTAGAAATTATTTTCTAAGATGAACTTGGTTCCAACTTATTTAAAGAGGCGAAAATAAATAAATGGGATTATAAAGCCTACCAAATCAAGTGAAGGAATGGTCGGGTGAATAAGTCATTCAGAATAGTGCTCACCAGTTCGTACTTGTAAAAACAAACGGATCTATTCTCTAACACTCAAGCCTCGCTTGGAAGAAGAAGATAGAAAGATAATCATATGGATGTGAATGGGGAAAGACATATTTGTACTTTGGATGCCAGTCGATGCGTGGTTATCACTTCTTGATTTATGAAGGGAGCGCCGAACTCCAACCAACTAGACCTGACGAGGGAATGTTCAAGAGTCAAAGATCGACGTGTGGTGGGAAGGAGATATCCAGTAAAAAGGTTATAGAACAAGAACCATTCTGGGCTGAATGGAGAGTATCGTGTATCAAGCGTGATACATGATCCACCCAATGATTGAGTATCGTGTTTCTACTATGATACAAGACAGTTCTTCAGAGACTCCAACTCGACTTAGGACTGATATCTTAAGACAGATGATATCATATAAGAATATAATTTTGTTTTTTGCAAATCCATCGAATTCTCGGACATATTACCGAAGAAAAAGTCTCCATAAGGACCTAGATAAAATTAAAGTTATTGGGGAAGTCCCAAGGACTAAACATTTTTCAGAATCGCGAACATTTTTGTTTGCAAAAATTTCTATCCAATTTAACAACAATACTTTCACTCTTTACATCGACTCATACATAAAAAAAAGAATGAGCGTGATAATTGACTAAAAAATTGCCAACGATCAAATATCAACATCGTTCAACACAAAGCTGCCTTCAAACAGAACCAACGCTTCTTAGCAAAGTCTAGACACTGCTCATTCCCACCCAGTGCCGTATGGTTTAGAAAGACCTTTTAATTTTGCTTCGAGGCTTTTTTCAAAAAGCAATGAACACTTTAAGTCAATGAAGGAGGCACCAAAAATATTTCCAGAACTATTACGGAAGACGTTTCGCTCTGATAACAGACTGCTAACCTTGAGTTCTCTTTTTAAATCTAATAATCTCGATATGTCTGCATCGCGAATGCAAATCCATGCTATGTATTTAAGTAGGTTCGTAGTCTCCACTACACTCTCGTGTAGTCACGTTAAAATATAGGAATATTAAGTATCATTCAAACAAAGATTTCTAGAATCTGTTGCCAATGAAGAAATCGATGAAGATGCTGTTCACCAGATCCATAAAATATCACTATTTGACAATTACAAGAAATAAAATGCGATGAGATTAAATTGAAGACATTAATGATTAAATATGTCATCGAAGGCACAATCTTGGTAATAATGCAAAATTGGTTAAGTTGTTAGGTATTCTACTAGTCAAACTGTATCTGTGTACGAAAACATTTTTCGCCAGATATGGGCCACTTTTAAAATTCGTTAAATCGATTCTAATAATGCTCCATTCCAACCAAACGGTGATGTGGAAAGGTATATATATATGTCTTGAAGAGGTTTCCCAAACCAATGGTGGCATAACCTAGCGTCGTTCATAACAAATTGTCGTACTGAAAGATGTCTCACTGCTACACCAGATGAAGCCCCGCAGAATTAATTCTTGGGAGACATATTTTAACTAGGCGTGATTTAAATTAATTTATACATTACACCTCATCAGAACCTATTGTCAAGTGGTAGACTCATTTGGGTAACGTCCTGGGGACTGTGGACGCCACTGTATCTTCCCGCTTCTTTAAAACATATCTCTGGCGTTAATGATCAAAGCTTGACACTTGCCAATTAAAAAAAAAAGTTTAAATTTAGGATCGGTGTCAATTTAAGGCGTGTCTTTGGGTTATAGTCAATTCAATATTGATATATCTTGGTTCATCCTTTTTTTTTTTTTTTTTCCACTAAAGGTCAAAATTTATTCTAAAAAATATTGTTAGAAATTTTTATTACTACATATCTGTATGATTTAAGAAATTTACATGGTCTAATGTTAAAAAATAGAAATCAAATTCAAGGTTAACTATTTTTTTTTTTAATCTTAATTTTTAGGGAACGGGAATTTAGTTATGTTTTAGGGAATTTTGCGGAAAGGAAATTCGCTGAAAGCTACATGACCCTCTCACTACTGAAAAGTTTAATCACGTAATCCTGACAAGAGTGGTCTAGGAAACTCTTCAACGGCTAATCCCTCTTGGAGATTAGGGATGGAGAAGCCTGCATAATCCAAGTTGTTAGATGTTGTAGCTGAGGGAAGAGCCAAGTTTTGATTTACTTTCCAGTGCAATTCTCTCTGGAGGATCTCTGGAGAACTGTTTTTTTTCTCTTCTTTGTCTGAGGGATATTTAAATGTGAAAAACGGAAGAAAATTAAGATGCAAACAGTATTGTCAAATACTGGAATAACATCATGAAGACATTCAGTCTTATAGTACAGAGAGAGAATAGAGGAGAATTGTAATGCCTGGAAAAAAAAAAAAAAAAATTACTAGACTAAACCACAGGAAAACGCAGAAGTTGTGTCAACTAAGCAGATTCCTCATGTTTGATTGAAGATGAACATAGATAAGAGTAAATAATCAGTAGTGAGAAGGGAAAAGTTAATTTCGTCGGGGCCGACCAGGAAGGCAGATGTATGTAGAAATGGATTCTTAACTCTTCTGGTTCATTCAAGAATATCCTTCCTCCTGTTCTGCGCCAATAAGTATAAATTTTACAGAACATTTGTTTTAGATAAAGTATTTTATTGTTATTTTAGATAATTACATTATAAACTTATTATATTTTAAATTATTTTTACATAACCCTAATTATGACGTTTATTCAATTTTCTCTTCTCTACCAACACCAAATTTACAATATTGTTTACATATCCTCATATAGATTATAAAAGTTGTTCTAACCAATCCTTAAATAAGAATTTCTAAGTATGTTTTATTTTTATTTAATGGCGTGTCAACCTTTGGTCATTAACGCCAGGAAGATATTTGAAAGAAGCGGGAAGATATTTTCAAGAAGAAGAATTTCTTAGCAATAGGTCATGGTGAGGTATAATGAATTGTTAAAGCGAATAGGTATTATGTGAAGTACATAGTAATGTCTTTGCGCTAGGAAACTATGAAATTTGTAAGGAAGAAAAAATTGAGACAGAATGTAAAAGAATCATAATGAAAATGCATCTAGATAAGATTTAATAGCCTGCCCTCTTTCAGAAAGTTCATTACAGGGTCGATGACTTTATCGTCATCCAATAGAATTTCGTCTAGAGTCCCATTTAAGTTATATTTTTTCCTTGTTTCTTTATATTTTAGGCACTCTGTAAATATATGTTTGATGGTAAGAAGTTGT
>KZ808716.1:110512-124566 GCA_000696205.2 Oncopeltus fasciatus
TGGGGGGGGGGGGGGGGGGGGTATTCGATAAAAGGTAATTCACAAGAGAAGCCGAAGGACAGCTGTGTTCGAGTTGTCCACCGCCACCTTCCCTACCCCCTTCACTTTGAAATAATTCATTCCCCCCCACCGGCCATCCCTTCCTGCTACTATCATTACCCCGCCTGTCATTAGCCAGGATGAAGTAACTATCACCGTAATTGTGGTCTGCAATCAATAATGGAATGCATTTTTAAGTTTTATTACCAATCCCTTGGACTTGATCTTACGCAATGAAAGAGTAAAAAGTTCAACTTCTCCGAAGAGTCCACGCAATTGATCTCCGGCATTTTTAATGATCGGGGCAAATTATGTGGTTAGCAATAAAAATAATAATGCCATGTGATTCATTACCCCTAGAGCGCAAGGAATAAAAAAAAATTTTATTGAGTTTCCAATAAGTGTATAAGAATTTCGTCAACTATAACTCTGTTATTAACAAAATGGATGTAAGCTTCATTTTTCAAAGATAATTATTTCGCTCAATTAAATTCTTAACAATCGTTAGTCAATTCTTTTTTTGTAATAAGAAAAGTTCGCAATGCAATCAAGCTAACTCTCTATAGAAGAAATCAAACTGATGCAAAATCTATTTTTCAACTGGTTATTTATTCTATGGCTGCTATCTCTGACAATACTTAAAGCTTACTGAAAATGTTTTGAGCTTTAAATAAAATATTTAGAAACATTTTTAATTATTTATGTTTTTTCACGACAACTAATGAATTTATTAACTCACAACAAATGTAAAATTCTTTTGGATTTGACAAATTAAGGCTTAGAACGCATTGGCATGCTTCACAGCCAACTAATGTTCAACGAGCCTTCTTAATATAGTAAATCAATTTTAGAGAAAAATATTAATAAAAAAGTACGAATTCTAGGACATTTCCATTTATTTTTTGAATTATATGTACACACAAACACACGTGTGTGTTTGATCGCTCCCAACTGCTAAAAATTTTTAAATTTGAAATAAAATGTCATATTTGAGCTCCTTTCCGTTAACCGAAGATAAATATTGTTTACAGACTAAGGAAGTAGGTGACGTGAGGACCAGACCTGTACGGTTTGTGGACAATTGAAGGATACAGATATTTCCTCTGTCTGGGTGAGAAGTTGGCTTACTTGGAAATCCGTATAGACCCCTCTTAATTAAATACTATTTTATGATAAATAAATTTAATTATAATCAAAATAATTATTATATATTAATTGAAAAGAAACAATTAATATAATTATNTTCTATTTCAATATTTTTAATAAATAATATTTGAAATCATAGTCTTGCAAATTGTTGATATCCAAGATAGGCATAGCAAACTTAGGTGGATAATTTAGAGATATCTAAATGTAGAATCGAATTATAAAGGTTATGAAATTATTTTTTTTAGGGGTGGAAGTAATAGTATATTTTCAATAAAAAATAACAGTAAAATCATGATAGATGAGATATCTTGAACTAAGTATTCACAAAATATTCACATCTACGTGAATACTGATTATGGTCCTTTGAAATTGGGTAATGTTAATGTTATGAACAGCCATAGATGTTTAGAATAGGATGGCAACTTATAGATAGCCCTTCCCTCCATTACCCCGAGTTATGAAATAGGAGGCTAATAAATAAAATAAAAGTATTGAATAGTATTTACCGTTTCTTCTTCCGGGTTGGAACGTTTCAAGTTATTGTTATTTGCCAAGCTTTCCCACATCATGTGATGACTTCTTCAGGGCTGAAAAGAGAATGAGAGTTGTAAAAGTTCTAAAAGATTTAAAAATCCAGGTGGTATATGTTATTACAACTCTCATTCTCTTTTCAGCCCTGAAGAAGCCATCACATGATGAGCGAAAGCTCGGCAAATAACAATAACTTGACACGGTCCAACCCGGAAGAAGAAACGGTAAATACATCTGACGACCGTCGAAGCCTACGTGAACAGTATTGAATAGTGTAAGGAATAAGTTAGTAATAACTAAACTTATCGTCAATACTCTGTTTTGAAATTAACTAAAGTTTTAAATATAAAATAAATAAATGTTCTGCAAAGGTAGTTACTTCGGTAGATGGCGTGGAACTCCCGTTTGCTCTTCATCCCGACTCTCTCCTTGTTAAACAAATCGCAGAGCGTGAAGTTACCAGGGTACTGTTTGTTCTTCTAGATGGGATCATCATATATCGCCTGGATCTTATTAAGGAGGCGTGCGTGTTTTCCCGGAGACGCAATAACCTAAGCGGATTGTCCTAGATTAGTTAAAGATGGATGTAAATAAGACTTAATCCAAAACTGGATCATATAAACAAAGAGTGTAAAAGTATATGCCCTCTAAAGTATGCTCCAGACTGGACGGAAAGGTTGAACCGGAAGAAACTCTCAGCTGTCGTAGTTGTATTCCTAAATTTCTTCTTGAATGTGCGTTTTTCATAAAATTTTTTAGAACATAAACGTTAGAAAATTTAATAAGCTATTACGAATGCGTGGAATTTAATAAGTTATCTGACTAGTCTCAGTGGTGCAAATAGCTAACGTGCCGGCCCGGATAGCAGGAGATCCAGGTTCAATTCCTGGCTGAGACAGATAGATCTTTTATTCTATTCCTTTGCAATATTTATTGTTTAAAATTTACGTGGGATTAAATACCACAACAAAAACAATATTTGCAATAAGTTAGAAAATTTTATTTTACACCTATCAAGCTCGTTAGATGTTCACGTAGGCTTCGACGGTCCTCAGATATTATATTTACCGTTTTTTTTTTCTTCCGGGTTGGACCGTGTCAAGTTGTTGATAGTTGCCGAGCTTTCGCACATCATGTGATGGCTTCTTCAGGGCTGAATAGAGAATGAGCCTCATTCTCTATTCAAAAATCTCATTCTCTATTTAGCCCTGAAGAAGCTATCACATGATGTGCGAAAGCTCGGCAACTATCAACAACTTGACACGGTCCAACCCGGAAGAAGAAACGGTAAAAACCTATTCTTAAATGTCCTTAAAAATGTTTGTATCTCAATTAATAACAAAGTTAATACGAATATAAATTTTTATCTGTAACTCCCCCCCCACCCTCTTCTTTTCCCCACATGAATAAAGAGTTTGCAATTGAAAACCTAAATATAGAATTTGGTTTCTATATTATACAAATAAAACAGTCTACAGAAAACTCGAAATTGCTATTTTAAATATCTTCGGTATCTTTATATTTTGATATTACTAACTTTTTAGTATTTATGCGGATCTTTAACGTACACGGAAATCTGCTGAGTATACTTACTCCTGCCAATTTCTCGTCCTGTTTCAGGGGATTCCCTGTGTGCTGGTCGGACAGCAGCTGATATCCACGACCCTGTCAGAGTCGGATCAATGCCATATAAATCCTTGTTTAGTCAGTTCAGGCGTTCATCGTTCTTGTCCTCGTCGTTTTCTGCTGTGTTGCATATGTACTGACTTTAGCTGGCACTTTTCTCAAAATGACAGCCAGTTCCTGTAGATCCAGTCAGTATTTATATAAGTGACAAAATTTATCACACGTCCCCCGTGATATTCCATGACATCATTTATTTGTATACTACCCATCATGTCAGCCCTCCCAGAATTGGCATTGACCCAAGCACAATAAAATCGATTAACTGCTTTCTATTCAGATTATAAATTCTACCATATCATTATTACTTGTTAAAGTTTTGAATTGGAAATTTATTTATTTGTCCCTCATTTCAGCAGAAATCATCCACCAATGTGACTTTTATAAAACTGTTAATAACGTAGTTGTAAGAAAATTAAATTTTAAACCTTTATTTGGTTTCATTCATTTGTTATTATTGATGCTAATAACGAATCTTGAAATTTTTACCGTTTCTTCTTCCGGGTTGGACCGTGTTAAATTGGTGTTATTTGCCGAGCTTTCGCACATCATGTGATGGCTTCTTCAGGGCTGAAAAGAGAATGAGAGTTGTAAAAGAGAGATTTTTTAAAATCATATATACCACCTGGATTTTAAAAAATCTCTCTTTTACAACTCTCATTCTCTTTTCAGCCCTGAAGAAGCCATCACATGATGTGCGAAAGCTCGGCAAATAACACCAATTTGACACGGTCCAACCCGGAAGAAGAAACGGTAAATACTTCTGACGACCGTCGAAGCCTACGTGAAGAATCTTGAAATTGTTATTATTTTTTAATTATTCTTCCTCTCATTCATTTTCATCCGAAAATTATGTCAATCATCATTTAAAAAAATAAATAAATAAAAAGGCAAAATAGAGAATTCGGTTTGAAAAGGAAGAAAATGGAGGACGCTTCGAAGTTACATTCTAAAGTATCTTCTTTTGGAGGGGGGGAGGGGATATGTCAACTAGTAGGGCCATGACTTTTTGTCAGAAGCACACCTTCCAATCCCACAGCGAAGTGAACCAGGCCCGCCAATGAAATTGAAAGCTCTCCGACAACTTTTACCTGACAACTCTTGACGTCTAAATTACTTCTGAAATAACCTCATGAGAGTTTGTGTGGGCGCAGACCAGACCCCAAGAACTGGGATACGACTTGAGTCCCAGAGGCCGAGAGAAGACACTCCTCTAAGGCAGTCCGGCAATCCGTTCCCAACAGGGGTATCGTGATTTGAGTGATGGGTTTTTTTCAAAAAATGTCCATACTTTTACCGTTCCTAACTGAACAGAACAAGTAGGACATCAAAAATGACAGTCACTAAAATGTGTGTGTATATAAGTGTTCGAGCTTGTGCTCTACAGGTTAAATTTTTCATGCATGTCACTTTCAAAATATTCGTTCGTTGATGACCGAAAACGGACGAATTCTAGTAAAGATCACCTGTAATTCTTATTGCAGTTTTTAAAAGTTTTTCCTTTTTTAATGGCGTGTAAATCTTTGGTCATTAACGCCAGGGAAGATATTTTCAAGAAGAGTTTCTTAGCAATAGGTCATGGTGAGGGGTAATGTATTGTTACTGCGAATAATTATTATGTGTATGTACATAGTAATTTATTTGTACTAGGAAACTATGAAATTTATAAGAAAGAAAAAATTGAGACAGAATGGAAAAGAAGCATACTGGAAATGCATTTAGATAAGATTTAATAGCATGCTTCTTTCAAAAATTTCATTACAGTGTCGATGATTTTATCGTCATACAATAGAATTCCGTCTAGAGTCCCACTTAAGTTGTATTTTATAAAAAGTTGATTCGATCTAGCGGGCGAAATATGTCTTTTAGTTTTTAGCTGAAATTTTATGATTTATAAGCGTAAATTAGTTATTATATAGCACATTTCCCATGGGGAAACCAGGTTATTCACGTTTGTAGTATGGCATGACTTACGAAATATTTAACAGATTTTCACCGATTCTTCTTTGGAGAAGTTAAATATGGTTTATAAAAATTATTCATATAAACACATATATTTATCTGTAGATGCTCTAGCATCCGTATTTTTAAAATACTGAAACAAATTGGATATTGTAATCATTATGTCCAAAAAAAAAAAGGACATTTTTAAAAAAATTTAAGGACGAAATTTACGAATATATCTATGATGGGTGAACGCTTCTCTCACTCTTTTTCCCGGCCATTGTAGGTTATTAATGCTCATTGACCATAACTTTGACCCTTATTGTTCTCTCCCGCTTGTTTTATTAAATTTCCCCGTTTATTATTATTTATGTCCATCTTTATTGTAACATGAAAAACATGATTACGCAGCTCGTGCAATGAAGGAATTAATGGAATTTTGCATTTTTTTTTTTTTAAGTAAAAAGAAAGGCTGAGATCGTTAAAGAGTGAAATCGGACGAATAGGAGTGTTGGTATAATACTTAGTTTACAGTAATGAAATTTGCCTTAGAGGAATTACATGAAATATGAATATACATGAACTAAAAAAATTGAGGAATTCGCTATATAATACTATACGATAATATATAAATTAGTTTCCTTGAGATAAAGTATTAGTGAGTCGATGCATTCTTTATTATCTCTTAAGAAGATAGGCAATATATGATAAATATATTTGTTGCAATATATGATCAAATTTCTAACTGACCCATAAGCCGTACAGTTAGCAAATATGTGCTTTACCGTATGGTTGACCTCACAAGTAGAACATACAGGGAGAGGTTTCCTTGAGATATAAGATGACCATGACTTGGGTGTCCGACTATCTTGGCATTATAATCACCTCTTCCTCTTCAAGATACATTTAAAGAGTTCTTTCTGACAGATTTATCAGACTTTATCTACCGGCATTTCTGACCAAAGACAATTAACCACTCTTTGGCCCATTACTATATAATATGTAATTTCATAAGTTTAAAATTCTAATGATGAACTCAAATAAAAAAAAACTTAATTTTGCAAGGGTGTAATGACCAAGTGTTACTCCCCCCTCAAATCTAATCCTACACCCTAAATAAAAAAAACTAAAATCATTCCACGAAACACACAGTGGGGGTGGGTACACCACATTCATACATACATTCATGAGAACACACAACGGTGACTCAAAAGAAATTAGGGCTGTCTTGAACTAAATTTTGCTTCAAGAAGAGGTAACCATTGGGTTATCCTATTTTCCCCTGACACTTATATTTTTAATTTTCAACCAGCTCATTGAATAGTAGTAATTTTTACTGGTACTAATAAAAACATCAAAAATGCAAGCTAACCACTCACACACACAAGACTTATCGGTAGGGGTGTGTGTATTTAAGAGCTGACATATATTTATCTGGTGCAGTCGCACAAGCGGTTTCAAATTTAACAGATTTTTCAAGAGTAAGCAGATTAATTTTAGCTGTATATCATCAGTATTATTATCATTTTGTTTATAATCGTACTTCATTGAGTTAGGAACTTGATTCAAAATTTGAATGAAAGAATTATCCATTACAGAAATATTGTGATTTACATATTGTTTTTGTTGTGGTATTTAATCCCACATTAATTTTACACAATAAATGAAAGGGAATAGAATAAAAAAAATATTAATAACTCAGCCGGTACTCGAACCCGGACCTCCTGCTTGCCCGGGCTGGTATGCTACCATTTACACTACCAAAGCTAGCCAGATAATTCATTAAATTTTCCGCACTAAACTGGGAGTCTAAACCGAGCATAATACGATATATTCGTCTTACTCAGGGATTTAGACTCCTAGTAGAGTGCGGGGAATATAATGTATAGATAATACAGCCTAATATAATGTATAGCCAGATAGGCTAGCCTCGGTTGTGCAAATGGTAGCATGCTAGAAGATCCGGGTACGAGTCCCGGCTGAGGTAGTAAGATTATTTTATTCTATTCTATTGCATTTATTGTATGGTAACTTAAAGTTTGAACTGTTTTATAATTTGCGAAAAAAAAAGCACAATTTTGTTTTAAAATGGCTTAATTGTTTTATCAATTGATCAAATTTGGCTGTTATTGGCAATTGGTAGAATTAGCTTAAGATTATATTGGATTAGTTTCTTTCAAAAATTTTCTCAACCTCTCAGTATGGTAATTCCTCCCTATTTCTTATATTCTAAATTTCATATTCCCGCTGGCAAACGGGGGAAAAATAAGAGTACTCCCAGGGGGTCATAACAGGCAAGCTGCTGTTATCTAAATCCGCAGGAGCTCGACACCAGAGGTGCTGACGCCACCAAACTTGGCAGTTTTTCTTTAATTCACCTTTATTGTAAAAATGTTACAATTTTTTTCAAACCTTTTATGTTTTATATCATTTTTTTAAACACATAACACAATAACAAAGATACTAATATTAAGACTTTAAATATGGGCTAAATCCCCCTTCCCTCCACCAATTTCAGCCACTAACGAACTCATCCTATGGTTTACAAGAACAAGCTCTAAAACTAAATTTATCTTCTTATGTAAAATTACGGACAATAGTGCGCTCACAAGGTTTTGTGTGTGTGTGCGTGCGTGCTTGCGTGNCATTTTAGTGGATATTCTAAGACAGATATTTTGAAAATATTTTTTACTAGTCATGAAAAAAGATACTAACGAATACTCACACACTCGTGTCTGTCAGTCACAGCTCTGTAGGGCAGTTACCAATTTTTTGCATAAAAAGAAAGGCTGAGATCGTTAAAGAGTGAAATCGGACGAATAGGAGTGTTGGTATAATACTTAGTTTACAGTAATGAAATTTGCCTTAGAGGAATTACATGAAATATGAATATACATGAACTAAAAAAATTGAGGAATTCGCTATATAATACTATACGATAATATATAAATTAGTTTCCTTGAGATAAAGTATTAGTGAGTCGATGCATTCTTTATTATCTCTTAAGAAGATAGGCAATATATGATAAATATATTTGTTGCAATATATGATCAAATTTCTAACTGACCCATAAGCCGTACAGTTAGCAAATATGTGCTTTACCGTATGGTTGACCTCACAAGTAGAACATACAGGGAGAGGTTTCCTTGAGATATAAGATGACCATGACTTGGGTGTCCGACTATCTTGGCATTATAATCACCTCTTCCTCTTCAAGATACATTTAAAGAGTTCTTTCTGACAGATTTATCAGACTTTATCTACCGGCATTTCTGACCAAAGACAATTAACCACTCTTTGGCCCATTACTATATAATATGTAATTTCATAAGTTTAAAATTCTAATGATGAACTCAAATAAAAAAAAACTTAATTTTGCAAGGGTGTAATGACCAAGTGTTACTCCCCCCTCAAATCTAATCCTACACCCTAAATAAAAAAAACTAAAATCATTCCACGAAACACACAGTGGGGGTGGGTACACCACATTCATACATACATTCATGAGAACACACAACGGTGACTCAAAAGAAATTAGGGCTGTCTTGAACTAAATTTTGCTTCAAGAAGAGGTAACCATTGGGTTATCCTATTTTCCCCTGACACTTATATTTTTAATTTTCAACCAGCTCATTGAATAGTAGTAATTTTTACTGGTACTAATAAAAACATCAAAAATGCAAGCTAACCACTCACACACACAAGACTTATCGGTAGGGGTGTGTGTATTTAAGAGCTGACATATATTTATCTGGTGCAGTCGCACAAGCGGTTTCAAATTTAACAGAT
The DNA here is from genome assembly GCA_000696205.2 of Oncopeltus fasciatus. NCBI lineage: Eukaryota > Metazoa > Arthropoda > Insecta > Hemiptera > Lygaeidae > Oncopeltus > Oncopeltus fasciatus. The sequence goes on from KZ808716.1 coordinate 119,648, forward strand.
TTTTCAAGAGTAAGCAGATTAATTTTAGCTGTATATCATCAGTATTATTATCATTTTGTTTATAATCGTACTTCATTGAGTTAGGAACTTGATTCAAAATTTGAATGAAAGAATTATCCATTACAGAAATATTGTGATTTACATATTGTTTTTGTTGTGGTATTTAATCCCACATTAATTTTACACAATAAATGAAAGGGAATAGAATAAAAAAAATATTAATAACTCAGCCGGTACTCGAACCCGGACCTCCTGCTTGCCCGGGCTGGTATGCTACCATTTACACTACCAAAGCTAGCCAGATAATTCATTAAATTTTCCGCACTAAACTGGGAGTCTAAACCGAGCATAATACGATATATTCGTCTTACTCAGGGATTTAGACTCCTAGTAGAGTGCGGGGAATATAATGTATAGATAATACAGCCTAATATAATGTATAGCCAGATAGGCTAGCCTCGGTTGTGCAAATGGTAGCATGCTAGAAGATCCGGGTACGAGTCCCGGCTGAGGTAGTAAGATTATTTTATTCTATTCTATTGCATTTATTGTATGGTAACTTAAAGTTTGAACTGTTTTATAATTTGCGAAAAAAAAAGCACAATTTTGTTTTAAAATGGCTTAATTGTTTTATCAATTGATCAAATTTGGCTGTTATTGGCAATTGGTAGAATTAGCTTAAGATTATATTGGATTAGTTTCTTTCAAAAATTTTCTCAACCTCTCAGTATGGTAATTCCTCCCTATTTCTTATATTCTAAATTTCATATTCCCGCTGGCAAACGGGGGAAAAATAAGAGTACTCCCAGGGGGTCATAACAGGCAAGCTGCTGTTATCTAAATCCGCAGGAGCTCGACACCAGAGGTGCTGACGCCACCAAACTTGGCAGTTTTTCTTTAATTCACCTTTATTGTAAAAATGTTACAATTTTTTTCAAACCTTTTATGTTTTATATCATTTTTTTAAACACATAACACAATAACAAAGATACTAATATTAAGACTTTAAATATGGGCTAAATCCCCCTTCCCTCCACCAATTTCAGCCACTAACGAACTCATCCTATGGTTTACAAGAACAAGCTCTAAAACTAAATTTATCTTCTTATGTAAAATTACGGACAATAGTGCGCTCACAAGGTTTTGTGTGTGTGTGCGTGGGTGCGTGCGTGCTTGCGTGCGTGTGTGAGCGCGCGCGCTTGTGCGTGATATATATATATGTTTAAATGGAGAGTTTTTGACCGTAGAGATTATTATATTTTTTTTTTTTCTTTATTTGGGGCTTTGGTAAAGGTTGAAACATTTCTACACATATACGTATATGTGTTTTCCTTAAGAAAAATCTACAAACAAATATTTGTCGTAATTAAGTTGACTTAACTTAAAGGAGAAATCATTTTCTCAAGTACTCTTATATTATATTTATTGAAGAATGTTTGTGATATTTTTTCTGTTGAGAATATCTTACATTCAAATATATTTCATTGCATAATAGTGCGAACGAATAATTTGTTCATCACTAAAAAAGATCCGTAAAGATTGAAAATATTGAAGTAAAAATTAATTAAGATTTTTGTTAATAGGCGATATCTGATAGCTGAACCATTTTCAATATCAATTATACGGGTGTTATTGTCCAATTTTTATTTAACATTTAATTAATCAGAATGAATAGATTACATTCTTCTAAATGGAAATTATCTAACTATGAAGATTTATTATGTCGTCAATTTCCCGTAAGTGACACTTACATGGAAATTAATTTAAATCGCTATTCATATATCAAATTTATTATGTAACTTTTTAGCTTCTTTCCCCCCCCCCAAAAAAAAATACATCTATACATACGTCTTGCTAATGGCTAAACTATATTTACAGGGTTCCCGTTTTAAATCTGATGATTATAAAAATTTGGTCTTCAATCGGCTTCAAGTGGAGACCAGATAAACTTGGCAGATTATATAAAAATAAATAACTCAGTGTATATATATATNATTCCATGATACTTTAAATTGATCTATTCTAGAAGAAATATTGACTGTAGAAAGAATATTTCAAAGGCAAGAATGGTATATGATAAGAAAATCTCATAAAACAATTCAAAAAGAAGATCAGAAGTTGAGGGATAAGAAGAATGCACAAAGCAACACTTGTACCAAGTAAACTAGTGGCATTCGAAATGTTAACAAAAATGTATTAGTACTAATGGATATTTTAAGCTTCAGTTCAAATGCAATAGGGCCACTATGTACCATAACTTTGTGGTTAATTGCTTTATTATAACATATTGTTACGGGCTACGAGTCAATAATAATAAAGAACAAAAATAAACTAAAGTTAAGTTTTTTTATTGTTCTTTTTTTTTGCTGTGTTAGCCTCCCTTGCAACCACTTAGGGTCATTGGAGGGAGGGGCTATCTACAGGTTGCCACCCCATTCTAAACACCCATGGCTCAGGACAAGCTTCTATATTATAAATAAAAGATTAACCTGGGCGGGATTTGAACCCGCGGCGTCAGGATTGCGAGACCTGTACGGATCCCCTGTACGCTAGACTGGCGCCTCCTAAATTATTATTTATTATTATTATTATACCCTTAAAATGGCAGGATCTTTTTCTTACGTTTTATGTCATCTTAAAAAATATAAGCATCCTGTTACAAGAATGCAGATGATAATGACTTATCAGCCAAATCCCTAAATCATAAAATTAAACGAAGCCAATAAATTTAATGGAATTCGATAAATAAGACCTCCAAATAATCAAAAGATGAATTATGCTAGCCGAAAAAACACTATGATTTTCATCTGATTTCTGTTTGTAGAAGAAACAGTTGAGGTTACCGAAAGCCAAAAAATGCAACCTCCAGTTAAACAAGTAATAAAATATGTATTCTGCTAAAGGAATCTCCACTTTACTTGAGAAGGAATTAATTCTTCTTCAAATTGCCCAAAGTTGGAGGTAATGCGTCGACGCCATAATAACTAAGACAGTATTGTAGAGGCACACTATTCGACTGAACCCGAAATACATCACCTGTGGTTTTACAATATATAAAAGATGAATTCTTCTAAAGCAATCAACGACGCTATAAATAATAATTTACACAACACACAGTGTCTGAGGGAGGATTTGATTCTTCTTAAAATTTCCCGAAATTGGAAGTAGTGCATCGACATACCTACGCCATACTAACTAAGAAAGTAACATTGGAGTCAGACTATTTAACCAAACCCGAAATCAACGTGCTCCAACTCAACAAATAATAAAAGAAGGTGAATTTCGCACGTCGACATTTTGTTATAGTTTTCTGCTCTCAGCATTTAGAGATAGATCCTTCCCAAAGCTGTTGTTGATAGTTCCATGAGATCCGAAAAGCAAAAGTATTGAGGGTTCGAACCCTCGGCAAAGCAGACTTCTCTAATCAAACCCAAGGAATAACTTCTTTATTCGTGGATAGTTTTTGTTTGAATTTAGCTTCAACTCTTAGTGAACTTACCAGCTAGCTCTTCAGATTCCTGACTAAGATTAAATATAACTAGAACTATAGCTACTGTTAAAATTGTATTAATTTCCTAAATAAATTTATCCCGAAATTACTTCCAACCACAAATTTGGTCGTTCTTTAATAGTTTTTTTTCTTCAAATTCTGCAAGCTTACCAAGAAAAAAACAAGTAACTATAAACAAGTTTAAGAACTATTAAGATGTTTTCTGCAAGAAGAAAAAAACCCAGCTTCCCAACAGTTCATATAGGCCTAGGGGGAAAATTCATGCTAAGGATGTATTTTTTTCTTAACCCACAAGGCACATTAAGTTCCGGCCGCCAAATTTTTCCCCATTCAATGAAGAATGGTTCCCAATTAGGGCTGGGTGTTCCCTAGGAGCACACCAGGCATTCTCTGGGTCATTACAAACAGAAGCACAGAAACCTAACAACGCCAGAAACAAGAGTATATTTAAGCAAGCTCAAGAATACCAAGTGCATTTCAGGAAGATTGAACGAATTCCTTAGCGATGTAACTGTTCTCATCTGACGCAGTTTGTGTGCAAATGACGACCATTCGCAGGAAGTGATTTAGTTACAATTACTCTTGGAGGTTGCAGATATTTTTCTTCATCATTCATTTAAGATTTATTTACAATTTCTTTAAAAACGAAAACCATTACCTTTGAGCGTTCAGCAGGTTTTACTGTTTGTAAATTTGTATATGAAATTATTGATACATAAAAGTATTATTTTAAAATAACATAAATAACAGTGTTTTAAGTTTTCTGTTATTTTTTACTTTCTAATGACATTCAGTTAGCAAATTACAGTAGCTATTATAAAAATTCAAAATAATTTTTAAAACTTCGACCTTTCTCCCCCAGCCTTACACTCATTCAAAATTAATTGAAAAAAAAAATACATTCGATACTTTGCTATAATTTAATTTGTGTATATTATAACGTAGCGTTAAACCTACAGTATTAGACCAATCAATGATTGTAGATTTATCAAATTGTTTAAGAAATTTTGTACTGTGATTTTTAATACATAATGATTTAGCATCATTTCACTACATTTTCATAAGAATGCAAATGAATCTTTTAGTTTCTAATTCTAAGATGATTTTAGTTGGGGTTCGGTCAAGGTAGATCCAAAAAAAACACAAATTTAAAAAATGTATTTTTTAATAAAGGATTATCTGCCAATGATCGGCTTACATTGTAAGCCACCTTCAGGGCTATCATGAAGATGAGAGAGGACGTCCTGTCCCTAAGTTCACATTTCCACGACTCTTCACATTTCCATGGCAGATAATCCTTTATTAAAAAATACATTTTTTAAATTTGTGTTTTTTTGGATCTACCTTGACCGAACCCCAACTAAAATCATCTTAGAATAATATCTACGGTCAACAAACTCTCCTTTTG
>KZ808716.1:134164-145556 GCA_000696205.2 Oncopeltus fasciatus
ATTATATTTTATTTACTTAATTATCTTTTTTTTAAATAATTTTTACAGTGACTATTAACCAGCACATTACTATATACAAAACATGTAGAAAGTAATAAATAATAAAGTTAAAAAGAAAAAAAAAAAAATCTATAGTGTTGACTGACGGTCTGATTGCAGCTTACAAATGGTCATGAGTGCCACAAGGCCTTCCTATCGTAATGTTTGGAAAACTTAATAGTAAGTACCAAAGATACAGATAAAAAGCTACGAATCAAACGCAGCAAGTCTCTTGAGAATTGAGCAGATAGCTAGTCGTGCTTCCACCCCCGCCAAACTGATATTCCTCCCTTCTCGAAGTCGATACCAATTAGACAAGGCCGGTTTAGCGTTATTTAACAAATTTCACCATAATCCTTGAATGACATGGATTCTAAACTTCACTAACAGTAATTTGAATTTTTGGGGATTCCCTGCAAAACGAGTGGGCCACATTCCCAAATTAATCATGTACCAAATCACCAATATTCCATTTTTCCCCTCTAGAAAAGACTCAATTTAACAATGGTAACAACTGTAAACTGTTACAGTACTGCATAACCTGTATAGTTTGTAATAACTGCAGGTGATTTAAAAGCTCCAATAGTAAGGTATGGCTGTCAAGGAGCGAACTACAGACAGAATTTATAGCAGTCTTAGAAAGGGGGCACAGATATGAGTGGATTCTACGTTCCGTTCAATTTCAATATCTCTTCGGCAAAAAGAAAAGTGACAAGCAATAAAAAATTGAGAAGAAAAAATAGGTTAAAGGCAAGATAACGGGCAATATATTCTAGGTTCTTGTAAGTTTCTGTACACAAATAACGTCAGAGGGGGACCTATCTTTCTTGGCTTGCATTCAAAAAATTAGAAAGTGGAAAACTATTAAGTCGAGTATTTAGTACAAATGTCTAGTAATTTCTTAAAAATAAAAATCAGTGATCTTTAAGTAAACTTTTTAATCCCCACAGATAATCACCTATTCCAGCCAGATAGATTCTTTTTTCTATTCCCTCTTATTCATTGAGTAAATAAGATATCTTAGAAAGGAGAGTTTGTTGACCGTAGATATTATTCTTTATTAGATGATTTTAGTTGGGATTCGGTCAAGGTAGATTCAAAAAGGACAAGAGGTCCTCTCTCATCTTCATGATAGCCCTGAAGATGGCTTACAATGTAAGCCGAAACGCTGGCAGATAATCCTTTATTAAAAAATACATTTTTTAAATTGGATCTACCTTGACCGAACCCCAACTAAAATCATCTTAGAAGATATCTTAGATTTCACCCTCATTGCTCTTATAGGCACTACTTTTATTGTTTAAACGTTTGATTTTAAATATTATCTCATTTAAATGAAAAATCTGCTTAGTCTAAGATGTTGATATTGGAACCTCTCTCTTTGTGTGTATGCATGGACAAACAGCACTGAACTGAAGGGGTGTGCCTTCCAATATCCTAAGGGTCTGTCCCTTCCAATTGAGAATAATTATAATCATTTCAAAAGCCCTTTCATACGCGTCAAACTTTAACCTCTACAATGGTCCACAAAGCCTCACAAGTCAGTGATCTAATTTCCTCTTTCTACTTCTGCTTCCGTAGTCGAATCCCGTTTCACATTAACCAATTAGGCCAATCCTTGTGCTCAGACCCCAGTCCCAATATCCTCTCCGCCGGCTCAAAGAAGATGGCCAAGTAATTTCCGGGACCCTTTAGTATGGAATATTTTTGCTTGAAGAATTTATAGAATTGATTGGGGGAGAAAACGTTGGCATACCATTGGTATAATCCGCCCGGGTTTTCAAATCCTCTCGCTATTGAGTTTGAAAAAAACAAAACAAAAAGCAATTAAATTAAACTTGATTCGTTCTTCCACTTTCATTTCCTCCTTGTCCAACATCAAATTCTATTTTTAAAAAAGGTAAAATAAATTAAAGAAAATCAACGAATTCAACGGTTAGCAAAAGCAAACTTTTCAACACCAAATTTGGTTTCAGTATTAGAATAATGGAAGTCCTCACAACCCTCGAAGTTTTATACTTATATATTCATTTCTCATAAACATATAATATGATATAAATGTCAGAAAAATAAATTTGAATAGTGATTCACCAAAATTAAATTATCAGAATTTGGGTTTACTAGACAAAAGAACCAAATATCAGACATATTTAATATTTTAACGCGTAAAAATCGGCTAATTAATTGTATATTATATTGCAATACAATTTTCATACATTATTATGAAATAATAAATAAGAATTTCTTGTTTTTATAATCATTATGGTTATTAATAGTTATGAGAATTAAATAATGAATCTATTCTCTATAGAATAATAGGACAAGATAGTATTAGAATATTATATTATATATTGGAAATATATACTGAAAAATGATCCTAACTATTTACTAAATACTCTGTTAGTATCTAAAGTATAAGTGGTTCTTAGCTCCTATCAATACTAATTGATCAATTAGAAACAAATAACAAAAATAAATTATGTAAGGTTAGTTAGATATTTCTTTGCTCGTCCTTGACCCTTTTATCAGTTTATCAGTCAGATCTGTAAACATTAGCATACAAGAGTGTTAAGGCAAGGTTACCGATAAGATTATATCTTGTTTGCACATTTCAAACAGCATCTACCTCTCCCAACTGGCATACGGCGAGAGCTTTGAACTTAACAATCCAAATCTTTGAGCTGAATTTCCAAAGAAAATCGAGTTGAGAAATGTATGGTTAAAGTTTAAAAACTTGCAATAATCTATGTCAAAAGACAAAATTATTGAATTTATTTTTTATTTNAAGGATTATCTGCCAACGTTTCGGCTTACATTGTAAGCCATCTTCAGGGCTATCATGAAGATGAGAGAGAACGTCCTGTCCCTAAGTTCACATTTCCATGACTGAAAGTCCTGTCCCTAAGTCTGAAACTTAGGGACAGAACGTCCTCCCTCATCTTCATGTTAGCCCTGAAGATGGCTTACAATGTAAGCCGAAACTTTGGCAGATAATCCATTATTAAAAAATACATTTTTTTTTTAAATTTGTGTTTTTTGGATCTACCTTGACCGAACCCCAACTAAAATCATCTTAGAATAATATCTACGGTCAACAAACTCTCCTTTTGAAAATATGTAACTTTATATTTCTCTAAAGGAATATTTTTAATAAAAGCCTATATTTATAGTTTTATTTATTTTTAGAGAAAAACCTACACTTTTTACTTAAGTTTCGTGACCGTAGTTTCCCATCTACAATACATTTTTTTTAACTTTCCACACAAGCACTTAGAGCCTTGGAAGAAGGGGCTATCTACAGCTCGTCAATCTATTTTTTACTGGCCAGGCTTTCACTTCTGGATAAAAGCTTGCTCAGGGCAAGGCTTCAACCTGAAGTGCCAGGCTTGGGAGAAGTTAACCTTATCTTAAAAGAAGGAAAGACAAGTTATCTTATGACGTAATTAATAATATGTTGGGAGTCTTAGTGCCATATATATGATTTCTGATATAATCAGGATTAAACATAGTCCCTTTAGATACCTCCATGCTGCATTTTTCCATGCAATCAGTGAATAGAACTTTCCCAGTGATTTCATTTTTACAGTGATAGCTAGTAACCGCGAGAGTCACAAGTTATCGGTGTATATTCACTCTACACCTGTCTTACAGACACTATTTTCAGTTATAGATAAGTATAAGCTAAACCGAAAACTGTTTTCATTATCAATATCTTGTTAAGAAGTCCGAGCAACCTCGCTGCAACCTTTCCATTCAGGTTACTCTTGCTCGACCAATGAGCATGGATTGAAGGAGAGTTTACACAGTGATGAATATTTTTATTTGAACTTTCTCTGTTATGTATACCCATACTTAAGAGAAAAGTACTTTTTTACTCGTATTTGACATTTCATATAATCCTCCAATTAGGACTTCCTTTAATTAGGATAATTAAAAAAATAAACTTAATTTTTTTAATTTAAAAACTGCATGAAAAATTTTATAGAGAAAACAGACAATTTCGAATTATAAATCGTAAGATTAAAATTTACTTTAGAGGTAAAATTCCACTCTCAATTGTCCAGTTTTTCTGTAACGATATTATATATTTTTATAAATAAAGAAACATTTGCCTAATTTAATTTCTCTAACCTATTCATGCTAGATGGAAAAAAATATTTGTGCTGTCACTTGACACTTCGGATAAAACTCCAGTTCTATTCGATCGATCAAATCTTTCAATTTTTAATTAAAGTGACATGCCGAATCCGTTAAGAAAAATAACTAATTATATTTTCTAAAAAATTTACGGCCTGGTAAATCCCCATTCCTGGTTGTTGATTTTCGCTGTTTAACTCCTAAAATATTTTATTTATTAATACATAAACTTGTATTGAGCTTCATAAGTCTAAACTAAATATTACAGCCACTACATAGAAAAAACCTTTTTTGCTAATATTTGATGTTATAGTGTCACTGCTGTTGTTGGTGCTAAGCGACTTATTCGTTTCATTTTGCTCAATAATGAACTTCGCCTTTCCATGTGCAATGAGAGTGACTATAATTTTTTGTATCGAGAGAGAAACTCGTGTTCAACAGTGTCTACATCATGACAGAAATTAAATTCAGGCAGAAACGTTGGCTAAAATAAAAACTTTTTAGTTACAAATTAGTTTTTAATTCTTCAACTTCCAAGACCGAATTATTGAAAATCCTCTCTTCATAATATAACTCCTGTACTAATAGAGTGAAAAATTTTTCTTGCAGAGTAAAAGATACACTAACAGACTAACAGTCAAAAGAGTACTTGTAACTCCTTCACACCAGATATTAATGCTACAAACATTATCTAAGTATTCAAGGTATTGCCCTCACAAGTACTATCTGTGAAGGCTTTTTGGAATAACTGTTCCTGCCGGCAATCGCTCCCCTACACGGCTCGGTCTGCTGGACTGGCTTCCCTCTGGCTAATTACTGGGATTATCCCTAATTGACGAGCTGCCGAAATTACCGTACCACGAGAGCTGCCAACTTCTCTCCTGGATAAGCTTCTTGTAATTGGCATCTCTAAATATACCAACGGTGCCTCCGAGGATAATGAGAGTTTAGATATACACAACTATATATACGTAGTTATCGAACATTCTTAAGGTTCTCCTCATTATAATTAGAGCCCTGAAGAAGCCATGATGTCCAAAAGTTTGGCAAAAAAGCACCTCTTCTATTTACATGTTCATGCCCGGAAGAAGTATTTATGAATATCCCTGGAGACAGTGAAAGCCTACTCTATTTCTAAGGTTGCTTCTAAATTTAAATGTAGTAAGTCCCTTCTAAATCTGTAACATTCTATATTCTGTATTAAAAATTTTCCATTGATAAATCTTCTAGGTGTTATACATGGAATACATTATATTGCCATACTTCCATTCCAAAAAAACACAAATTTAAAAAATGTATTTTTTAATAAAGGATTATCGGCTTACATTGTAAGTCATGGAAATGTGAACTTAGGGACAGGACGTCCTCTCTCATCTTCATGATAGCCCTGAAGATGGCTTACAATGTAAGCCGAAACGTTGGCAGATAATCCTTTATTAAAAAATACATTTTTTAAATTTGTGTTTTTTGGATCTACCTTGACCGAACCCCAACTAAAATCATTTTAGAATAATATCTACGGTCAACAAACTCTCTTTTTGTAAAGAAATTTTTTTTCGCAAAAATTTAATCACATTTATAAGTAATTAGGATTAAATAATTACGTCCTTTTTGTGATAGAGGACTATTAACAACTGAAAAAAATTAAGAAATTTCACAGAGAGTCAGTTGATTTTTACTAAAAGAACAGTCAGAATAGACATGAATCACACAGTCCTGCGTAAAACATGCCTTAGCTATACGTTAAATATTTATAAGCTAATATAATATTATTATGATAAATAATAATAAAAATTAATTCCGCTACATGCTATAGAGGTGCTGACCACACCTTATATAACTGCATATTATAGAAAGTGTACCCAATAAGGGTTCGGAATTCTCAGGAGCACACCCAGAACTCACTGTACCACTAAAAATGTATTCAACTTTTGTCTAAGGAGTCCAGTTCCATAATCGCTGGACCACTGTACCCCATATGATAAATAATAGTATAGAATTAAATTTTAAAAAAGAGCAATAATTGATATTACTTGAGATAAAAGAAAATTTAATTAAATTAAATGTGATTAAAATATGTAATATCACAAATATTTTAATCTAGAATAGCTAAGTATATAGATAAACTATTTCTTTTAAAGCCATACGAAAAATCCTAAAAAATAAAATTGGTTTCCAATATTCGCTCAAAATATTCATGATGAATAGCCCATTTAACAACCAACACTGACAAATGAATCAGCAAAGTTTTGCGAGCTGACAATATTTATTGTGAAACTCCCTGATACATATTCTGGTGTTAATGAAATGTACTTTACCAATGAGCTTAATATATCCAGCTTCAAGATATTCCGAAATTACGTACTACAAACATAGGTGTAGATCTTCAGACCCACATTATAGACTAGGAGGCAGTGAGTTATCAGGAAAGTGATGATACATGGATAACTGATTCTGAAACATCTCACTGAAGCCGGGGTGAGGAAAGGGGGTGACCTGGATTGCCTTATGTTTAACTGTTCTGGAGAAAGAAATTAGGAATGCAGGCGTCAAAGCTAGTGCCTTTAATCGGAATTAAAAATTCTAGGATTTGTAAATGATTTTGATCCTTAAACTCCGTGAGAGAAGCTTTCAAAACATTGGAGGAGTCTACTACAAGAATGGGACTAATTAGAAATGTAAAAAAATTTTAAGTTTATTCCTATACCCTAACTACCCCGGCGACAAAAGATAAGGCTCATTTGGAAGGTATAGCTTTGAATGAGTACAGTCCGTCATATACTTGTTACCCGATAAATAAAGATAATATAACAGTGGCAGAAGTCCAGAGTGTTGAACCATAACTATTTTCTTCTTTGTAAATACATAAGAAGTGAAGCGTTATCCAAGGCCTCGAAAGAAGGAATTCATCCATCAGTTACTTGACCTTATGACTCAGCTACTACAACTACAATTGAAGCCTAAATGGAAATATTTCTCAGCTCTGATTGGAATGAGCAGTGTAGGATATATTGTGGTATATGTGAGCATGGAGAAAAAGGAAGATACTTAAAAATAGACTCTTCGATGTCTATATTTAATGATACTACCGAAAATTGTACTCTATAATATTTTATTTGGTTGTGGTATTTTATCCCACGTAAAAGTAAATGACGAGAGTCGACAAATAGCTTGACAATGTCAGCTCCTTCGAGTACAAGACGAAGTTCTCGCCTTTCTAATGGGTTAGACTCTCGCTAGTGTAGAGTGAATTGAATGAGATAACTAGTGCGTCCTGGTAGCATAACTGGTAAATGTACCGGCCCGGATAGCAGGAGATCCAGGTTCGATTCCTGGCTAGGACAGATAGATTTTTTTTTATTCTATTCCCTCTTATTAATTGTTTAAAATTGTACTCTATATTTTTACGAAAAATACATAATAAGATATACAATATGGCTCACTACGATACCCCCACTCTTTCTTCCCGACTAGTGTAGATGCAGGTTCATTGGTCTTTCTTTTACGATCATAGCTTTTACTGACTTACATGATTAAATTCGTCATTTACTCATGATATTTCCATCTTAATGAAATATGAGAAATCTTTCCATAAAACTAAAAAAAAAAAAGTTCCTTTATGCAGTTTTACTATAAAGAAGCACTTTTTTAGATATTCTAATGGATTATTCTTAATACACATACAGCTTAAGACAATTAATACATAATTTAGGAACCACATAAACATAATACACTTAAAAAATGATAAAAATAATGCTTAAGAAAATGAAATAAGTAAATAGTTTAAAAACTTGACGTTTGACAGCGTTAGTGTTTTTAATTAAATAATGTTTTTAATTTAAATTGCGGAAGAACAAACGACACTAGTTTTTAACTAGTTTTAACAGTTAAGTAGTTAGCACTTAGTTTTATCAGACTACTTTTTAAATTTTCAAATGCTACACTGCCGAACAAAATTAAAGGATCACTTACAAATATTCATATTATTATTACATAAGAGATAAAAATAGAAATTCCATTGCCCCAGACTGGACTTTGTGTTGTATCTTATCCAGTTAATCCTGTACCTGTTTATATTCCCACCCGTTTATGGAGAAAAGGGACAGTTAATGCACTTCTTTTCTTTCTTCCTATCAGTAAATGGTTAGTTGTTAGCAAAGATTCATCTTATTGAAGATTTTCTAACATTTAAGAGACTTTAGTTTTTACTCGTGAGTTTAGTAAGAACGTTATGACGGCCAAGAGAAGGGCATTGACCGAAGAGGAATCAATTCGTGCTGTTGCTTTGAGTGAAGAAGGGTTTACTCAAAGGCATATTGCGCAACGGCTCCAGCGGTCACAATCCGTAGTGTCCAGGGTGCTTAATAGGCACCGTCGAACTGGAGGGCATACAAGAAGAGTCGGACAAGGCCNATATACCATCTGGATTTTTAAAAATCTCTCTTTACAACTCTCATTCTCTTTTCAGCCCTGAAGAAGCCATCACATGATGTGCGAAAGCTCGGCAAATAAGAACAATTTGACTCGGTCCAACCCGGAAGATGAAATGGTAAATAACTTGACGTTTGACAGCGTTAGTGTTTTTAATTGATATAATGTTTTTAATTTAAATTGCGGAAGAACAAACGACACTAGTTTTAACAGTTAAATAGTTAGTACTTAGTTTTAACTGACTACTTTTTAAATTTTCAAAAGCTATAAGGATTTACAAAATAAAATTTATTATACAATTTAGAACCATAATATCCACAAGCATTCTCAGATAGAATCCTTTTTGTGCATGAATTTCACCATTCTTTGTGGAATTTTGTTAAAAACTCGCAAACATAGTGTGTGTAAGCAGTGAGGTTCTGTCTCTACAGCAGTAGGGACTAGTCAGTGAGGTACACAACCAGCGAGGGCTGTGAGCAGTAGATCGATAAGACGAATGACATTTGTAAATATTAACATGGTGTCAGGAATAATTAACCCAGGCCCATTGATCAGTTAGCCTTTTACCTGGCAATTTGCATTTGAAGTATTCCCAAGGCCAACACTCTATCATCAGGCACGGTCGCCTAGAAAAGCTACCATTAAAACTTGGGGTAGGACGGTGAGTCGGTGTAAAACCTGTTCAGTCTCAAATCTCAATCATTCATTCAGAAAATGAGTCCTCTTACCAGTTCAGCTGCAGGTTTCAACTCCCCGTTACGAATTCAGAATATTCCCTCTTATTTAGTGCCATGACACAGACACAACTTTATAAATATATATTTATATAATATAATAATAAGAAAGGAGGAAGAAGGAGTATAGTGAACATACAAAATGAAAAAATTACAATGAGTAAAATTTTTCTTGTTGTTTGTTCATTACACTCTTTCTTCCTCCTGTTCTTATTTATTTTTCATATCGCAGCTGTGAGTATTTCATTATACACACACACACACACACCCACACCTCCATGATGTGCCTGAAGATGGCTTTTCAAGTAAGCCGAAACGTAATAAAAAGATAATAAAATAAACACATTTTTTTAAATTGTATTTTTTTGGATCAATCTTGACTGAACCGTATCAAAAATTCCCTACTAATATTATTAGATGATTTTAGTTGGGGTTCGGTCATGGTAGATCCAAAAAAAAATACAAATTTAAAAATGTATTTTTTTGAAGGGTTATCTGCCAACGTTTCGGCTTACATTGTTTACCATCTTCAGAGCTATCACGAAGGCGAGTGGGGACGTCGTGTCTCTAAGATCACATTTTCATGACTCTATTCCCCTCTCGCCTCACGATAGCCTTGAAGATGGCTTACAATCCTCATTTTCCCAATCACACATAAATGATAAATAATTCTTAATTTCTTATGAAATAACGGAAAAGAAGAAAGCAAATTTTGTGGGGAAAAATGTCATCTACTCCCCTAATGATTTATCTGATTAACTGAGAAAGACTGATTCCCTATCATTATTGGTGTACATTAACATTGCATGGAATAGTATCACAGTTTATAAAATTTTTAAAGACTAAAAGAAGAATAGTTATTCAACTAGTCATTTTATATTCTATGATTTAAAATCGTTTTAAATGAGATATTAATCTACAATTCATATTTCATTAACTGATTCCTCTGTTAATATTATAGGAAGAGTTGAAGCAATCATCAGAATATTTAACAAAAGGTTATTTGGGATGATTCAGTTACTGGGTTATTTAGAAGCATCAGAATACTTCCCGTGGAAAAATCAAGCTATTCACTTTAGTAAAATGACGTGATTTTTAAAAAGTTTCTATTAAAAGTTATATAAACATAAAGGGGTTTTTCAACCAAATATTAGAGTTATTATATCTATGGTATTCAATAAAATGAATACCCAAAGTATAGTTCATTAGTATCGACCATCATTAGGGATCTGCTAGCAAATTTCTATTCCACGCTGATACCATTCCGTGGGGACGGCTGTCAAAGAACTTTCAAGTTCAACATCCGAAGTTTTTTCCCTTCGAGAAAATGAGCGATGGATCAATAACTCCTTGGAGTAAAACTCCTTTTCAGTCGATCAAAGTAACTAAGACAAATTATTTTCAGAAATTACCAACGTTTGCAATAGGGTTCATAATTCATAGAGCAACCATCATGAAATTTGTAATGAATATGTCCTAAAAATTCAATAAAAAACGCAAAGCATGGACTTTATATTTTAAATGCTTCCTTGCAGAACCGAGCTCTAGCCATTGCTTCTGGCTTTTCGGATTTGGCTAGTAAAGTATCACAGGTGACAAATTTCTAACTTTTATAGCTGATTACTGAGAAGGAAGTTCGTGTAGGACCAGTCTACTGCTTTTCTTTACCTTCACCAGGGAGAGTAGTTGGCGACTAAAAGTATCTTTCGACATACCATCCTCTTAGGCAAGTTTGCGGGTACTTGCAGACGGATTAGACTCAAAACCTTCCCCTTCATATTTAATAATTTCATAAATTGCTTCAGCGGCTGTGCATTTTTTTCGTCTACAAAAAATTAGAGAATTTTGTAGGAGTCTGTCATATTCTTTTTTGGAACAAATAACTTAACTTCTTTAAAAAAAAAATCCAATGGAATTAAACAAGCTTAAAAATGCTCTATAAGAAAATTAGATATTGGACAGTAACTAAATAGGATTAAAACATTTAGAGACCTTTGAAATCTTTCACATTAAATATAAGGTAATTTTTCTTTAAACATTCTTTATATATA
>KZ808717.1:12679-22749 GCA_000696205.2 Oncopeltus fasciatus
ATATTATAAATTAATTAATTAATAAATATTAAACGTGAAATAAAAGTATAATTAACGTGTAAAATTTAATTATTAATACTTAATAAAATTAGTTAACGTAAATGTAACTATAAAAGAACAACGTCACCTAGAAAGATACAACGCTCGGAATTATATAATTAGTAGTATATTATCAAAAAATATCTACAAATGTAATTAATATGGAAACAACACCACCTAACAAAACATGTCGGTACAATCCTTTCATTATTCATAGTCTAAGTGAACGGATATTCTGCAGGTAGTGGCTTGAAAAAGATGTTTACTAGGTCCGAAGGTATTTTAAATTTTTTTGTTATCTTAGGGTACGTGGCCGAGATTTTTCAAAATGAATAATATTCATGAGGAGAGGTTAATCTGAGATTCGGTTTTGGGAGCTGAAGAATTAAAAACTGATTTGTAAACAAAAAATTTTCGTCAACGTTTCTGTATAAATTTCAGGCCTACATCAGGCTAAATGGGGTGAGAGAGAGACTCCTTATCTGCAGTAACTAAAACATGACTGATCAGTCGTAAGTCAAGAATAATTTTATTTAAACAAGATGTTTTTAAACGATCTCTATTAGTTGTCTATTTCTACTGCATATTAAAAAAAAGTTATCACTACATTTTCCTAAATAAGTTATTTTTATTTGCTTTTCAGAAGCTCATTTTTCGAAATGAACGCTTATACTGGGAGAATCACGCCAACAATGATCATGATATTTAGCAATACCTAAATGAAAAAAAAAAATACAAATTCAAAGACAGAATTCCTAATCAATCCTTTCCCGAGAACATATTTCCTCTTTCACTTTAGGGATGATATTCTGTTGTCTTTCCTGATTAAATTTATTTTATTCGCTCAAATTAAAAGAGAAAAGACCACCTTTATAACACCCCTAAAGTGATCAATATTCCTGTAATCTCCAGAAAAAAAGAATACTTTATCATTTCTGTACTGATTAACTACACCTAAATATTCATAATCTTCACCCCGAGGGATGAAATATTCTCAGTCCCGTTGTGAACTCTCTACTACAGTCACAGAAAACGAAGGGAAAACAGAATTTTCCTAACAATGTCGAATAACTAACGACTGAGAACAACTCATATGTATCTCCATTGCTCTTTCTCTCTCTCACCCTTAATCCCTTGTATATCCACACCACTCCCCACCACCCTTATATCTACAACTCTTCCAGATCTGGCAGAGATCCAAGAATCTTCCCCAACGATCTCATGTGACGTGTGTACTGTGTCACACACCTACACGCCAGGCTGACGGGACCTCCTGCCTTCTGGAAGTTAAAAGCAACCAAAAATAAAAGGATTAAAAAAAAACAGTAACTGAGACCTCTTTATATTTAGCCCCATTTAAACCTCGATGTCATAATTAAATTCGAGGTTCATTCTCGTGGATTATTTCTAGAGTTCTAAATAAATTGGAGCTTAATCTTAGACTTTTAGAAATTAAAATTGCGTTAGTTAATCAAATATTCAATGAAAAATAATTTTTCTTTATAAGAAAATTCTTGGAAAGCGTGTCAGCAATAGAATGTAGATTTAGAAAAGCGGCATAGGAAGGTTTAAAAAGATAGAATCAAATAACAATTTTTTAAAAAACATATATGTAACAAAACATATACGTTTAAAAAAATATAGAATGTAAATTTCATTTTTGTACTTATTAACCAAAACCTAAATATTCATAAGCTTCACACCGAGGGATGAAATATTCTGACTCGTGAACTCTCCATTACAGTCTCAAAAAACTATAACAATTATAAGTTCAAATGACTGAATATGTGATCCTGGTGTCACGACGTCCCCTCTCGCCTTCATGATAGCCTTGAAGATGGCTTAAAATGTAAGCCAAAACGTTGGCAGAAGATTAATTGTATTATTTTGGATCTAGCTTGATAGAACCCCAGCATAATAACATCTACTACTATGAAATTTGGTGCAAGATAGCAATAATTTTAAAGAACTCCTTGTCTGTTGTAGCAAATAAACCAGAAATAGTATTTACTATGACATTAAAGTTTATAGACCCTTTATAACATCATTTGTTTACTTGTATCATCAGAAATTTTCAAATTCAATTAAAAGAATGCGTAGGAAATAACATTTGATGTCTGTCTAACAGAGAAGATTNACCTCCGACCACTAGCCGTAATCCTCAATGGCTGATATACCATCATCTCTGTCCCATCGAGATCCTTCTTCGTGGCTAGCCTTCCTCAGGGATTAACAGATGGAAGATAGAGTGCAGTGAACACACAGAAAGAAAAAATTACCTCTAGTAAAATTTTCTGGGAGATTCTCGTCCTTCGTCAGTGAGGAGTTAAGTAGAGAAGAATGGTCACTTCACTGTCGAAAGGCGATATGTCTCCCGGAAAATTTTACTAGAGGTAATTTTTTCTTTCTGTTTGTTCACTGCTCTCTTTCTCCCACCTGTTCTTATTCATTATATATATGTTTGTAATACACGTATAAATATCACATAGGCAGTCTATTGCGCTTAATTTTTAAAATAATCAAATCAAATTTGGTATATAAGCTCCTTTTTGCTTATCTTAGAATGAGATCTTCTTTTTTTCATAATGTTTTTGTTTGTTATCGGATATGGTGGGGGGAGGAGCTCTTAGAGGGAAACTAAAATATTTAATCTAAGTGAAATAAAAGTATGAACTGTAATTCCAAAGTATTTTTGTACTTTTTTTTTCTTTCAATAACAAAATAATAGAATCAAATTTTTTTTTTATTAGAAATTTAGACAACTAAGTGCTAGTTTTTGGCTAAACTCACAAAGAATTAAAATATTATTATTCACCTTTAATTCAATACATTTTAACTTCAAGCTAAGGAGATAAAATGTATTTAATTTTTATTGTGAGTGTGGTGTCACTGGTCACCTTCTCTCCTTGTGTGATTGAAATTGAATGTGAGTGTTGTTTAACAGAATGTAATAAATAAATAAAAGTTTAACAAATAAATTTTTATTGTTGTTTTAAACGCATACTAATAAATTTATTGTAAAGCCATTTCTTATTCAGTGGTTAAGGAAAAAAAAAAAAGTTCTAATTCAGAAAGCTGCAAAAACCGCAGAAATTTGAGCCTAAATTCCAATAGGTAAAAATATACACAAATCTCAAGATAATTTATTCCTTCTAAGTAACACAACAAATAAATTCAATGACTCAGCTAAGGAAACAATTATGTCATTCTAAAGGACTGGATAATATCTTCAATCTGGGACTAAAAAAAAACCTGGCTGGATATCAACCGTTTTACAGTGTATACAAATATACACAGCAATCTTAATTCGTAAAACAGATAAATTTTGTAGTCACGACTAAACACATTCCAAAACAATTATTTAAGGGACATATAGAATTTATCTTGAAAAAATTAGAGCAATTATGTTTATTTTTGTAAGGAGAGGTTAGTCAGGGTTTTAGTCTTGGAAGCTGAGTAAGTATAACGTTTTTGTAAAAAGAAGATGTGCTTTTATTTTAGCCAACATTTTGTCCAAAATTGTGCCTAAAATTAAGGCTAAACTTTGGCGAAATTGAAAACAATTCAGTTTTTAATTCTTCAGTTCCCAAGACCGAATATCTGACTAAACTCTCCTCATTAAGATGGACGGTCAACTAGTTAACGCCAAAGTTATGTTTTTATTCTAACAGGAGCGCATAATTTGGTAGGGCCGTCCTTATTTTTCTAGATTCAATTTTGAATACAAGGAGAAGCTTCATAATAAAAGTAAGGTGAACTGATTCCATAAATCATGATACAATACAGCGAAAAATACTTTTTGGCAAGATTAGATGTAAAATCTTAATAATATTCGGCAAAGAACACAATATTCGTATTATTTACATTTTTCCATAAAGCCACTTCTTGTCGTATTTAACGTAACATGGAAAGGAATTTTGCGAAAATTCAAAAATTGGCAGGAGCGATTATATATGTTATCCGTATTATGAATCGACTAATATTTATGGTATTCAGCTGACAGCTTGGGAGGAAATATCGAAAAACTACTTAAAAATCTCTCACAAGCAATATTGTTATATTTCTCGAGAATTTGAATAAATAATAGTTGCATTAAAAACATAAGTAAATCTAATTTATGCCTGGATAGTTTCATAAAGGTGCAAACGAACATTCCAATTTCATGCTAATATATAAAATAAAGAAATTATGATGTTTACATAGGCTTATATGATCTTCAGAAATATTCATAGATTCGTCTTCTGGGTTTGACCGTTTCGAAAAGGTGATTTTTCGCGAGTTTTCGCACGACCTGTGATGGCTTCTTTCTCCACTTAGCCCTAAAAAAGATGTCACAGATGTGCGAAAACTCAGGAAAAAAAACATCTTGAAACAGTTTAGCCTGGAAGAAGAATCTGTGGATGAAAAAAATTACGTTAAGCGGGAGCAACTAAGAAGTTTTCTTGTAATTCTTTAAAGATGGGCACAAATATGATTAAACGAGTAATTTGATATTTTAAGCTCGAAAAGACAATAAATGTAAGAGAAAGAGAAGCTCATTTAATAATTAGCTTCCTTGTTATGCACTTTTCGAAAAAGTGATAGAACAAAAACGTGTGTTACGCCAAGTATGTAATAAAAAGTTTGCCGTAATTAATAATAACGAAGATAATGACGCTTAATCACTTTGGTCTCTTTCAGAATGGTCTTCCTCTCACTCATCCTACTTCCTCCAAAATGGTTTGTACAATTTTACATAAGTTCCTCAGGATTGGAGAGGATATTTTTCACTAGTCGCTTCATGACTCTAGACTTCAGAAATTTTCTGAAGAAGAAAAAAAAACAGGAACATATGTATGAATCTCATCCTACACCTCTGTTTAAATTAGAGATATATATTAATAAGAAATGCGTACCAAGGCTTAAGTTCTGACGTAGAGAAATATACTTACGTCAGACCTCAGGAATCTGAACGCCCTCTGAGGAGGTGTTCTACATCATAAATATGGCGTAGAACACACTTGCTGGAACACTTCCAGAGAAGTTGTTCATCAATAAACGGACAAGAAGAAATTCTAGAAGTAAGGGTTATTTCCTTTTAACCAAATCTATTAGTCATTGACTGTTTACATATCGTCAAGATAAGTTAGCGATCATTGCTCAGAAGATTCATTAGATATATGTCCGCCATGAGCCACAAGCGTATAAATAATTATTAAGCCATTAATAATGCTCAAAATGGCTGATATCAAGAAAGAAAAAAATAAAAACAAAAAAAAATTCAAATACAGCCATAAAATACGAAATTCCATAATTAATACTCGTAAGAAATTAATCAGGGTATCGGCTATAACATACTTCAAAATAATCACATAATAATTTTGTAGTATTTGATNAATAAAAATAGTAGAAGTTTTCTAATTTTATGTCTACTTATTTCAAAGACCTTATTTTCCCTTGGAATAAATCAGGTATGTAAATAATAAATTGTGTACAGAGTGTTTCTCTACCTATTTGGACCACACTGGAAGAAACATGACAAGTAAATTTAGAGAATATTTTAAAATTTACTACTAAGTAAATTTTTAAATCTTCTAAAAATTAGTAAGATCAAGAAACCTCGCCAATAACGCAATATTGTTTAAAATCCTAAAAACATAAAGAAAAATTGAGAAATACCAAAATAATATCTCTATATAAATGAATAATGAATCTACTATTCCTACAAGATTTGAAAGGCTATTGAAGATCAATATGATAATAGAAAACGAGTATATGGGGGTAAGATTCGGCCGGTGCACTGCATGAGTTCGTGCCAAGACAGCGACGGTCTTCGGGCAGGGGAAGAGTCCCGAAACAATGGACTCCATTAGTCAGGGCCGGCCAATAAGGTGCAGAATCCTCTCAGCAATATGTCTGTCAGGATTTTGACAAGCCGCTTTTTCAAACGCTCGAGCACAACTCGGGTGGAAGAAATAGAATAACCTGCTCTGACTAGAAGTGAGAACAAGATGAGTTCAACAAACAAGCGATTCCGTTAGAAGTCCCATCTCTTAGGAATGATGAACTAGCTATAGGTAGTTACTTACTCCTACTATTTTTATTTTTANTGAATCTACTATTCCTACAAGATTTGAAAGGCTGTGAAGATAAATTTGATAATAGAAAACGAGTATATGGGGGTAAGATTCGGCCGGCGCACTGCATGAGTTCGTGCCAAGACAGTGACGGTCTTCGGGCAGGGGAAGAGTCCCGAAACAATGGACTCCATTAGTCAGGGCCGGCCAATAAGGGGCAGAATCCTCTCAGCAATATGTCTGTCAGGATTTTGACAGTCACTTTTTCAAACTCGGGTGGAAGAAATAGAATAACCTGCTCTGACTAGTAGTGAGAGCAAGATGAGTTCAACAAACAAGCGATTCCGTTAGAAGTCCCTTCTCTTAGGAATGATGAACTAGCTATAGGTAGTTACTTACTTACTCCTACTATTTTTATTTTTAAATCAAAAATGCATTGCGTTCGGCACCATAGAACTCAAACAGGCAAAAACACTGATTCTACAAAGAAATTTAGGATATATGANTTATTTGAGGAAAGATTGATCTTGGGATTTGAATAAATGAAAAAAGCCAAAAAAGTTTTTTTTTTGCTGCCTAAATTTCATGCTTACTTTAGGGCAATAGAGGCGATAGAGGAAGAGTACTTTAGGCTAACTAAATCTTGACTTGGTGAACGTCAGTCATAATTTACTTGTCCTAGAGAGCAGAAGGCTCTGTCCATCCATCTCTCCTATTGCCCTGAAGCAGGTCTGAAATTTTCACCGAAACGTTGTAAATAATAAAAATTTTTTTGGTTTACAAATAAGTTTTTATCTACTCAAATTCCAAGACCGAATCCCCGACCAATCCCTCTTCATAAAGTTCTACGGTCAACTAACTTCTCCAAATTTAATATTTATATATTATCCTCAAGGTTCTTTTACTTTCTTTATTTATAGCTAATAGCTAAAATATAAATATTTTAACCTAAAATATACCTTTATTCTATATATTAAACTACCCCGAAGCTATGTAAATATTCAAATTTCTTACAAATTTAATAAATAGTTCAATAATAACATTTATTGAGGTAGAAACTACAATAGGCTATCTTAAATTATGCAAGTATTGATATAAAAAAATTAGAAAAAAAAAATAAAGCTAGTGATACTGAATCAAATTATTAAAAAACTGTATTGCAAAGTTATATATTAGAAATAAATAAAAAAAGTGATATTGAAAACTGAACTAAATCTACTACCAGTATGAAAAAAGTGTTAGTAAGAGACTTGACTATATTCTTTAGAGATAAGCTCATCTCCAATAAAACTAAATACTATCAACAATAAAGCTAAACTAGTGATATCATCTATAAAGCAATAATATTTTATGTGTCTAATTTCATTATAGGTAAAACCATGCTAAATAGATTGAACTACCATATAAAATCAGTGTTTCAGCACAGTTTCTGCAAACACTGACCCACCATCGTAACTACATACAGAGTCAGTGATCTACCATATGGAAGGTCTACATAGCTGCAACTACTCTACATAATAAAGACATAGCTATAAATAATACAATATACAGGAGAATTATGTCATCGACTGAACTGTGTTCCAGTGACAGACCTACAGTCTTGAAAGTCCACTCTACTTAACTAGAAGAACCACCTGAATGAAGAATGTCGCGCAGAAGAGCATTTCCGTTAACGGATTCTTCAAGGGGTCGTTGATCTTGTCTCAAAAGCTTGATCAATGATCCTCAGCAAGATGAGCGCTTTTTGGCGCTACTGTACTTGAAGAAAACAGGCAGTCTCTTAACAACAGAAAACTCAATTTCCAATCTCATCCATCTTGTAGAAACTTTTCTTTGCCAGCAAGTTTTGGGTCTGAGGAAGAGTTATTCCACATCCTCAAGCTAGCGTTTTCGTACCAGACACGTGTCTCAATCTCCTGCCATGGGGGTTTACCCTGCGAAAGAATCTACCACCAGGCA
Organism: Oncopeltus fasciatus; assembly: GCA_000696205.2. Taxonomy (NCBI): domain Eukaryota; kingdom Metazoa; phylum Arthropoda; class Insecta; order Hemiptera; family Lygaeidae; genus Oncopeltus; species Oncopeltus fasciatus. Next base: position 20,734 of record KZ808717.1, read on the forward strand.
TCCCATCAACAGGGCCAGTAACTCTACCCCTAAGGTGAACGCCATAATGTTACCGTACATATTTCCGTGTTAAACATTTCTTAGAATTCAGTATATTTTCATTTATAAAATTATTTATTATTTTTTCTAAGTTTAATAAAGGACTCAATTCAATCAATGTTACATGGATTATCATCATGGCCGTTCTTGGTTTGATCCTAGACATCAATGCGTTCCATCCATTCCATAGACTATTTGTGCATTAGTTTCAACAATCACCTCTCTCTTTTAAGCTATGATGACGCTATACTGTAAAATCCTGTCTCACATTAAATAAATATGAAAGAGCACGCTAAATAATCTTATTCTTCTATCAAAATATACGACTAGTCTTTTTCTAGTTCCGCAAAAGCTCCTCAAACGTTCAATTCCTTCAAACTTCTCGGTGACTGAGCAGTTTGCAATGGCATCATGATCATAAGCATGTATGGTGAGTTAATTTAGAGTGAGTAATTTCTCCTTAGTCTAATAAGATCTACCATCTTTTCACATACAAATTTAAATTTTATTTACACATTTTCTTATTATTATTATTCATAATCTTGTGTAAGCATATTTTTGCTTCTTGTTCAATCTAACCAAGCAAATAAAATCAATTAGGATTTCCATATTTTTCAGATTTTCGAACTGTTTTCTGAATACTGGCAAAATACGGTCAAAACTGTATGAAAACACCATGGACTCAAATAATGCCTGTTGTGTTTACCTGGTATATTTTTATATGGTCTTAGATTAGCTAAATACGCACGATTGCTCGCCTGTATCATGATCCACGAAAGGGTACAGCCTCATATTCGAACAGAACAGCAAATACAATTTCCCTAAGGTTTGAAAAATTCATTCTTTTTAATACAGAAAAAAAAACAGTAACATTTATTTTACATTTCACAGTTCATAAGAGGGACTTATCTTGTCTCAAATTTGGGATTCTGTTTCTCCAGATAAGATGTTTTGCTTTGAGAAACTTCTCGCGAGTGTCTGTGTCATCAACGCTTTTGCCAGATTTTTTCATCCAAATTTATATTACCCGGTCCTACCAGACTAATTGTTAGCAATCATCTCCGGTTACTTGATCTGATTAAAGTCATCAAGCTTGCGAAATTGAAATTTTAAGATACCTTGCCTTCAATTCCCCGACTCTCCCAGTGGATTCCTCAGAGTTAGTTAATCAAAGGCCTCCTGAACTTTTTCCAATATCTGAGCTCTTTTCATATTCTCTTTTCCTCTTTCTGAAAACTTGTTTCACATTGTACTCTGTGCCTTTTTCCAAGAAATCCCCTTTCAAAATTATGAATAATTGCCTCAAAAGTGAAATTAAATACAACAAAAAAAAAATGCTCTTTCATAAATATAATGTATAATATACAACAGAAAATGTCAAATGTTCCACAAGTCTTACCAACTGTATTAATTTATTATAGTTATAAATGTATGATTATTCCAATTATTTGTTATTGGAAGTGAAAAAGTAAATTAAAACAGCATATAACTCCGTCCATACGAATACAAATTAAGCTATAGATACCAATCCACTGTTAATCTTTCTTTTTTTCTAAACAACCAAAATAATTAATAGATAAAACTTTTCAAAGAAAAATTAACAACACCAATAACTAAGACATTGTACATTTACAAGAAATATCTAGATTTATTCCAAAAGGTATCTAAGTTCGTTCCTCCAGCGTTGATCATAAATAAATCATAAAAAAATTACAATCGAAGGGACATTATACAAAATAATGAATTCGATCTAATGTTAATAGCGGAATCTCAACATTAAATTATTAATTTCCAGTCATGGAAATGTGAACTTAGGGACAGGACGTCCTCTCTCATCTTCATGATAGCCCTGAAAATGGCTTACAATGTAAGCCGAAACATTGGCAGATTATCCTTCTTTAAAAAAATACATTTTTTTAATTTGTGTTTTTTTGGATCTACCTCGACCGAACCCCAACTAAAATCATCTTAGAATTA
>KZ808717.1:45496-67442 GCA_000696205.2 Oncopeltus fasciatus
ATTCTAAGATGATTTTAGTTGGGGTTCGGTCGAGGTAGATCCAAAAAAACACAAATAAAAAAATGTATTTTTTTAATGAAGGATTATCTGCCAACGTTTCGGCTTACATTGTAAGCCATCTTCAGGGCTATCATGAAGATGAGAGAGGACGTCCTGTCCCTAAGTTCACATTTCCATGACTGAACATTTATTAATAAATGTTATTAATTCTGTAGTAAAACTCCTAGCAGTAAATACGTTATTTTGTAATATAAAATAGAAATAAATAATTAATTACACAGTAAAAAAGAAAAGTTGTCATGAATGCAAGTTCAAACTAATACTTATGAAGGCGCGAGGGGACGTTTTTCACCAAGATCCCATTTTCATGACTGATGGAATCAATTAGTCATGAAAATGGGAACTTAGGGACACGAAGTCCCCTCCTACCTTCATGATAGCCCTGAAGATGGCTTATAATGTAAGCCGAAACGTTGGCAGATAATTTTTAAAAAATCATTTTTTTAAATTGTATTTTTTGGATCCTATCTTGACCAATCCCCAACAAAACATCTAATAATAATATTTACAGTAAAAAAAAAAAAAACTCTCCATTTGAATTAATTGCGCTTGTTTATATGTTGTTGTTTTTTCGAGAGGGACGGGAGTAATGCATATGAATGAATTTCTAGAACGAGTAGGTTGGTTCGAGAAGTAAATGTAAAAATCAGTTTAATCAGAAAACAAAACTTTTAGCTAATTTTCATAAAAAAATGATTCCCTCTTTTAATCCCTAGGTCAGATTAGACTCAATTGTTTATTTGTCCTTTTTAAATTAAAAGGATTTTTTTTTTCATCACTTAGGGAAAAAATTTTAAAATTTTGTAAAACAAAAGGATATGATAAGTTTTGAATTCTATGTATAAATTTTCCACGCCAAAACATATTGGACCATCCCAAAAATAGCATTTTTGCTAAATCTACCAGAAGAACAAAAAATTAACCGTCAATATTAACGGTTATTAGAAATCTTGGAGCGTAAATTTAATTAATAATAAAATAGTTTAAATTTGAAATGGAGTGGTTTTTATGTGTGTTTTTTTCTCCCTTGAGAGTAATTATCCCCTGGCACGCGTTAGCAAGACTCACATGTTGCTAGAGAGAATTGAAGAGAAGTGATGAATGGGTAATCCTTTCGGGAATTTGGCGAACACGAGTCCTCCGAGGCTTGGAACGGCTCAGACACGAAGCTTGCCGAACGGTGGTTGGCGGTAGACTGGACTGACGGTGTTTGGCGCCTCTCCTTCCGAGGCCGAGCCTGACCGAGACGACCCGAACGGAAACCTCGACGAGGGCAGTCTAGTAGAATTGGGTCTAAACAATTTTCAGACAAAGAAATTTAGCAGTGTTCATAGTTTCCCTGATTGTAATGTCATCGCCAATTACACAGGGGAACACATTTTTTTGTTGATTTAGATCTGACACTGTTTTTTCACTAATTCTTGGCGTCTGAATATGAGAATAACCTCTGATTTTGTCTATCACGTCAACTTTTTAAACTACGAGATATCCTCGGAAATCATAAATATCATGCATTTAAAAGAACATAAAGTAAAAAACGTACCAAATATACAGTTTACAAAACATTTAATGTAAGTTAAATCGAGTTCATACATATAAAATTGTTTAGTTAATGAACAGTACTTAAAAATTAAGATAATTAGCCTTTGTAACTTTTTCTGGAGTTCACGTAGGCTTCGACGGTCGTCAGATGTATTTACCGTTTCTTCTTCCGGGTTGGACCGAGTCAAATTGTTGATATTTGCCGAGCTTTCACACATCATGAGATGGCTACTTCAGGGCTGAAAAGAGAATTCTCTATTCAGCCCTGAAGAAGCCATCATATGATGTGCAAAAGCTCGGCAAATATCAACAATTTGACACGTCCAACCCGGAAGAAGAAATGGTAAATACATTATTCTGGAGAGTTTAGTTGGTTTACATTCGCGCTTGATGCTCCAACAATAGACAGCCATCATATGTACGTCCCATCTACCTTGATACCTTGCTTCCATGACCCTCAAATCTTGATGGAAACGCTCACCCTGCTCATCACTCACTACACCAAGATTGTCAGGGAAATTAGCAAAGTGGCTGTGTAAAAAATGCAATTTAATGCTCAAGTTGCAACCTAGCTGTTGGGACCTTTCCAAGAGTTGCTTGGCAATTTCGGAGTAATTCAATGCTCGTGTATTTCCAAGTCTTTAACAATGTGTTTCAATGTGATATCCGCATTCCCCTTCCTCCAAAGAGGAAAATTCATTGAAAACTAGCAGGGGACTTGAGCTGAATGCGATACTGGGCGTATAGCTGACGGTAAACTAGGATACTTTATTTACATTTGTTTTGTTTTTTTGTTATATCCCGAAGTTTTCACTATACAAAAGTAACAATCACTTGAATGATCTTTGGGATCGCGCCAAATCACATGGTCCACATCCGTAAACCCTCAACACACTGTTTACACACTTTATGAGGTGCCCATGCTTAATCTTGATCACCAAGTTTCACAAAAGTACTGATGTTTGTCCTTTGACTGAGAATGGTAAAACTGCTATATATATAACAAAACGAATCGGGGCTGTTTTCGCACTTTCGACGTGTATGTGCAGAGGTAGCCATGAGGAAACGTTTTAGTTCAAACACACTATGTAGTTCTGTACACTTCCGTAACGAAATACTGCTTACCGACACACAACGTTTCATCACAGTACAACAGACGTAACTAAACAGGCAGGTCTAGACCAGCATGCGCCCCACCCACATAGAAACCGAACTTAACAGAAATTGAGTTTCAAATTGTTCCCTATTGTATTTCATTAAAAAAAAAAAGAGCAAAACTATCTATTTCTTAAAAATAACTTACCATCATCTCGTCAAGAATAATTGGCTTTTCTTTAGAGGCACAAGTATTTAATACCTATCATCCCCAAACAAACGTAATGAACAGGGGCGCCAGGATAGCTCAGGGGATCCGTACAGGTCTCGCAATCCTGACGCCGCGGGTTCAAATCCCGCCCAGGTTAATCTTTTATTTATAATATAGAAGCTTGTCCTTAGCCATGGGTGTTTAGAATGGGTTGGCAATCTGTAGATAGCCCCTCCCTCCACTTGCAAGTGGTTGCAAGGGAGGCTAACACAGCAAAAAAAAAAACTTAATGAACTTCTCTAATAAACTGTTTTTCACCATTTCATTTTAAATTTAAACATCAAGTTTAAACCACAATTAATGCTGAGGAAAGAATTATTATGTTACAGCACACAGATCAGACACTTTTTTTTTTTTTTTTAAGGCATTTCAAGTACGTTGGGTTATGATTGCCTCAAAAACGTCACGAAGACTGTAATTAGTGGTATACAGTTGCATTTCTGTACCAACCCAATATGGAGGATAATGCAGTGTTTATTATAATTAAACAATGGGGTTTTTATTTCCTTAAAGCAGATTAGTGTCAAATTAATTTATGTTGGTTAAGATCTATTTCCCATTGACTTCTTTTCTATAAGTTTTTCAAGTTACTACTGTTAAAATTTGTTGTTATGGACTACTTGATTATGCATAGCAATACCATATTGTAATCTCAATCTTATGTGTTACAAATGCCATGGGAATTGTGGCAACAGAGCTACCCAGGCCAAAGACCCGGCCCACCCCGCAGGGAGTTACAAACAGATCAGCTCCCTCGTTGCCGCGCTAGCAACAAGGGCGGGCTCTATTTGTGAGATGTGTTCGCCCCCCAGCCAACCAGAGCGCTCAAATCTTACCAGAGCTCGGAGCTTCAGCCCAACACCCATTCCAGGACCCTTACTTCCCAAGCCCCAATTACTCATTTATAGTCTTCCTCAAAATAAATTGTTTGAGAAGTATTTAAATAAAGAATTCATATTAAGTGATAGCTATATTGATTGATCAGTCTTGTGTATAACACTGCACAACAAAAAAATATTTTTTGAATGTTTCCTACACTAAATTAGTCTATTTCTACTAATTTTGGGGTGATAAAAACGAAAATAACATTGAAAAATTTGTATTAGCTCTGGTTTTTGAGATATACAGCACTTAATCTTAAAGAGTAGTTATACTATACGTGAAAAGTGAAAGTACAAAAAACAATATTGTTATGTTTCTTTTAGAATATTTTAAGTACAAAATTGATAATAAAAAAAAAACATTATTCTTAGTGTTTTGACAAATAAAAGAGGTTTGTACCACCAAATTTCAATTAAGTCAATCCGATGTATTGTGAGATCGCTGTCGTTTAGCTTGTCTTTTATAAAACACTTCTGGAGCATCCCTACACACAGACCAGGAGTAGTCTGCAAGCATTGCTTCATTCCAACGGCCCTGATATCTCTGTTCTATTAAGGCAATGTTTTGATGGAATCTTTCTCCATGTTCGTCACTCACAGCTCCACAGTTTTGTGGGAAGAAATTAAGATGAGAGTGAAGAAAATGAATTTTTAAGGACATGTTGCATCCAAGTTGGTGGTAAGCTTGAAGAAGCTCTTTAACCAATGCTGTGAAGTTATCATCTCTTTTGTTACCTAAAAACCCATGTACAACTCCCTTAAAGGCTTCCCAGGCTCTTTTTTCATTTCCTGTTAAAATCATATCAAAAGCAGGATCATTTACGATTTCACGTATTTGAGGCCCAATAAAGATGCCTTCCTTGACTTTAGCATCACTCAACCTGGGAAACTTTGCTCTCAAGTACTTAAAAGCTTGTCCTTCCTGGTCCATCGCCTTCACAAAGTTTTTCATTAGTCCCAACTTAATATGTAATGGGGGAAGGAGAACATCCTTAGGATCTACAAGAGGCTCGTAAACTACATTTTTCTCATTAGCGTTTAGGTCTCGTGTAGGCCAGTTCACTTTTTTATAGTGAGATTTTCTATCCCGACTGTCCCACAGACACAAAAAACAACAGTACTTGGTGAACCCTAATTGCATTCCTAGGAGTATAGCAATGTCTTTCAGATCACCACAGATTTGCCACTTGTGTTGTTCATATTTGATTGATTGGAGAAGTGTTTTCATATTTATATACGTTTCCTTCATGTGAACTGCATGACCTATAGGAATAGAAGGTAGCTGATTTCCATTATGCAGAAGTACAGCAAAAGCTATCGACAGAATTCACACACTTTCGAGGCATTTCAGATCAGCACTTAAATTAATTTAAAAATCAACTTCACACGATAATTTCAATAGCAACCACGTGCGTACAATTGACAAACTCGCAAAGGTTATGTTTACTACTTATGAACAACTGATGAGAGGGGTGTTATGAAAACAAACATGTGTACCAACTGTTGGTGATGAAATATTTCATTTGTTGAAAACTCAATATATATATAATAGAATGATACTATATCTTGAAAACAAGAGCTAATATATAATTTTTATGGTCATTTTCGGTTTTAACACGTGGAAATACATTAAAATCAGCTAATTTCAACCCCGAAACAAAAACTTTGTTGTTCAGTGTAATTAGATTAAGTTTGACTTTATGTTTCTTAAAAATTTGTATATATTTTTAATAAGACAGATTTATCATCTAATAAATCTCTCATATTAGGTGGTAATTGCAATTCGTTTCTAAGCTCCAAATAGCCTCGGCACTCTGTAAGAATGTGCTTAACCAAAGTAAAGGCACCGCAGATTCGACATATAGGCCTCGGATCCTTCGCCATTATGTAGCCATGAGTCAGACGAGTGTGTCCAATTCTTAATCTGCAGAGTATTACCTCTTCTCTTCCCTTTTCTTTGCCCTGATGGAACTTGTCCACAAGTTTTGTTTTATTTCCTTAAGTTTTCCCCCTAATCCTAACAAATTCCATTCCTCTTTCCAGCAGATTTTGATTCCAAGCTTAACTGCAGAAATTATGTGATTGACTAAAACTTCATTATATTCAATACCTTCTCTACTAGTAGCTTTCGCAAGCTTGTCCACCATGTCATTCCCTCTGATGCCCATATGTCCGGGTATCTACATAAAATTTACTACTATTTTGTTTTGATTTAGCTCATTCATTTTATTAATAATATCATTAACAATAGAATTATCCAAATACATATGTCTTTGAGAGTCTGAGCAAATCACTATTCTTGGATAGGAAAGCATTATAATATTTATAGCTTTATAAATAACAATCAATTCAGCCATGAAACTAGAGCACAAAGAGGATAAAGATAACATAACTTCCCTTCTCACTATAAAAAGCTGAACCAACCCAATCAGATGACTTTTATCTATCTGTGAAGATGTAAGACTTGCTCGATGAGTTAAGTTTTATTCTTTTAAATTCATTTTGAAATAAATCTGGTGGAGTGTTTTTAGCTGTGTTTAGCTAAACTGAAATTAAAATTTAGTGAAGCCAAAATCCAAGGTGGAGGGGAAAACTGATTAGTAAGTATTATGCTAGGGTTGTTAATATTTTTCTGAATGAATGAAGCTGCTCTCACAGGAAACGGGATTTTACATTTCGTTACTCTCCCTGAGTAAAGACTATCCCAGTCATGTCGAGCTATGATTTCATTCAATGGGTTATTCAATTTTGCTTTTACTTTTAGATAGTAAGCCACAGTTAGTTGGAGCCTTTGATATCTAATCAAAAAATACTTTTAAAAAAACAACAAAATGAAAGGGATAACATTTGTTCTTAGCTGAAACCTAAGTTGTTAACTTTATTTAACATAAGGATATGTTAGCATTAATTGTACCAAAACCATTCTGTTAATTGAACATAAGTTATAATTAATATCTTGGCTTTTTTCAATAGTCTATAACTGAAAATTCATATTTAAAGGAAAAAGAGTTTTTCCAAGTGTTTAAAAAAAAAAATTTCTAAAAGCACATATTCATCAAAAGCAGCAAATTGGAACTATAAATCAAACTTTCTGACACAAGCTTATCTTCTAATACTTGACGCTGAGAACAAAATTCACCAAAATTTGTTCAAGATTTTATTGAATTTTGAAACTCAACAAATAAAAAACATACTAAAAAAAAATTGTTTTCTTTTTTAGATTTGACCTCCACAAGTAACTGATTAAAGAGTTAAAATTAGCATATTTAGCTAGCCAAATTAAAATTAATGATTTATTTGTGATGTACGTTTGCCTCCTATTACTTTCCTTGAATCTTATCTTTAATTCATAAAATCAATTAAAATTTTCTAAATTTAAGTAGTAAACTAGACAAAAAAAAACCCAAGAATTAAAAAAAAATTATTTTAATGAATAATGCATTTATAATAATATTATTAAGTAAGAAGAGTATAATTGTATCAAATACTGTTAACATTGATAACTGTGACATTAAAAAAACCTTTAAGATTCAGTTAAAGCTATAGTTCTCAAGAAGTACATCCACGTATGATTTATAGAGTACATGGCCATGAAAAGGTACATAAACACAGTAAGGTAATAAGTGCTGCACATCAAGGCCAAATGATAAATTCATACTCATCAAAAGTGATCTGATTCTCCTTTTTACCAGATTTACATCAAAACCTGATGAGAATGCCAATAATCTCTCGCTGAGAGTGAAGTTGTATGTGGTCTCATAAGTCTGCCATAAACTTTTACTCAAAATCTTTCCTCCGAGAACATCATAAAATATTTTAGGGCAAATAGTGTTTTTTTTTGGCCAAGGAAAACTATATCCAGACATTTTTTTTTTTGCATCCATGCCAGATTGTTGTGAACCTAAGTCTAAATCATTAATAATATCAAACAACTTTTCTTTCCAAGAAACATGTCTACGCATTTTAGTCAACTTATCAAGCCTAGCACGTAAGGATGGCTTTAGTTGAGATATACCTACATGTTTTAGATCAATACCTCTATTTCTTCTCTTCATAATAGTTTTTTTTAGGGGAAAATTAATTCCTTCTTTATCACCCTTTCTAATTAATTTCTTATCGCTTTGTTCTTTTTTCTTCAATGGCCGTAAACCCTTGACAAAGAGGTTTTTGAATGCTCCTACAGCCTCTTTCATTAGAAGATGAGCACCTTTGGAAGGAGGGGTTTTATAAGCTGTTCTGGCTACCGAAGAAATAGATAATTCTGAAGATTTATTACGCAAATTTATTTTTGATTCTTTTTTTTCCTGAAATTTCAAGAGATCTTCAGGCTTGCAAAGGACGAAGTGTTCCACTGGAGGTAGACCCCAGAAAACTTCACATATAAAGAAAATCTAATTTAGAACCAAAAATTGCCAATATTTCTATTTTATAACTTATAAATAAAATTATATAACTATACGTGCTAATTATGAAATAATTTTTATAAAATAATTTGGTATAGTTTTTGCTAATAATAATGATATTTTCATTTAAAATTNAAGTTAATAGATTATAAAGTAGGCAAAATATAAATATAATATATAAATAATATAATAATATATAAATAATGACTATGAAATATGTGTCCCTTGTTTTAATGATAAGGAATTGATGCTATGATGTATAGCAGGGAATGATGTAAATTTAAATAATTGCATTTTGTTTAAATTAAGCATTTAATTCTTTCTGTTTAAATTAGGATTCAAATGTTATTTAAATTTTTTTTTTTAATTTTAACTATAAAGAAACTTATGAATTTCTTACAACAACAATTTAACTCAAAATAACTACAAGGCATTAATTTTCAAAGCTACAACATAGGCTGAGTTAATGTACTTTATTAACTATCACATAAATTTGATAATGTCAGACCTCATATGTAAGTTTGCAAGCATTATTACAATTAGTCACTAACAAGGTGTCTTCAAATTTCTAATTAAATTTTATACTAAAATCATAAGAATTAGAATAATATATAAAAACAAGTTTACCTAATCGGCATTTGTGCTTGGACTGTAGATCTTCAGCATCCTTCACATTGCATTCAAGACTACAAAGATAAACTAGCTCACACATGGTACACAGTAAACAGTAAGAACTTCTCTTTAGACATTGATAACACACCTTATATAAATCTCCCTAAAAATTATTTCAGGAAGGAATTTTCAGGTTTACAAGAAATCAATACTTTACAAAAATAATGAATTAAAATTTAAGACATTTCATAGATTATTTGATAATAGTTAATAACTAATAACAAATTTTAAAAAAAACAACATATTCTGTCCCTAAATTCACAAAGTAATAGTTTTGCTTTGAGAATTGATATTCATTCAAAATAGTCAAAGCCATATACCAAGAATTTAAAATTAACTTTCATTGGTACTTGGAATCATGTGTAACAGAAGAAATAAGTAAGATTTTTTCCAAGAAAATTATTCAGAAAATACTTTAAAATAGAAAATCAATTAATATTAAATAAATCTTCTATCATCACAACTCAAATGAATGAACCATTCTTTTGTTTATCTACCTAAAATTGACATTCTCAAATTTGACAATTAATTTCACTGAGTTCCTAATATTTTATTATCTTTCAAATTCTCAAATCCATTTGAATAATTCTGCCTCACAAGTTGAAAAAATTTCAACAGTTAACAATAATGCTGCCATTCGAGCTTTGTTTTCTTCCTATTAGTATATTTTCTATGTGTTATTCGACGTCTCAAACTTTTTTTTATTTTATTTAGCTTTTTTCAGGTTAACTAACTTTATGACATTCAATTTGCTGTCCTAATAGTCATCTAAAATATCATGTGCCTTTTCCTGAGCACTATATATTAAATAGTCCGCAATATTTTTTTAATTTGTTTTATTGGGTTATCTTATTCTTCATTTATTTTACTCTACATTTTTATATTTGTACTTTCCTCATCAAGTCATGTTTAGGAATAAAGCCATAAATATGACCTGGGATTCTAAATTGCTAGGTATAAGCAAAAAAAGCTTAAATGGGAGAAATATTAAAAATCTGCACGTGACTCTTCCAAATACACCTATCGAATAATAATAAACTTTTTTTAAATAATGATCCTTTAAAGGATATTAGTTATCTAGAACTGCTTGACTCTAAGAAACAAATTGGTCTGAAGCATTCAGAGAAAATATTTAAGAATTGGCATCCTGAAACTGAAGCTAATTTTGAATCTTCTGGTATTTTATAGTTAAGTCCCTAAAATGAGGAGTTTTGTTGACTGGATTTATATATATTTCAAGAACCTGAAAACTAGGTTCAAGGACTAAATATTTTTAATTAATCATAGTTTCTTTGCTACTTTATAAACTGGAGCCTTTTATTTAACCAAAAATTTAAATCTAATTAAGCCTCCTCTAACACTGCTCATTAAAAAAAAATTCTCACTTTCTCTACACACACACACACACACACACACACACACACACACACACATATATATAGGAAAACAGAGGTCATATTTTGAATTCTAAATAACTATAACTGTTAATTTATGTTTCTATTTTGCACCANATTTATATATTACTATTAATGCAACAGCTCTGGTTCCACCTACTTTATTGGAAAATCCCCTCATTTTCTCTTAATAATAAATAAATTTAAAATACAATTATTAATACTTGTTTACTATAGTTATTACAAAGGTACAATTGCAACGGATGGGCACACTCTAGATGTGATAAAGATGTCTTACACCGGATAAATGCAAGAAGGAGGGGTGTATTTGGATGGAGCTGGGAGCTGAAAAGAGTGGAAGATTCTGGGAATGCTTCATTCCCTTGTAATAATGAGAATGCCCACTTGCAGTAGATTTGTATATGGAGGACTTTGAATGGAGGACTCTCAACTCTACCCCTCTCGCTCCAGTCTGGTGGTATCGATTTGTGGATGACACATTTGTCATTTGGAGACATAGTCATGACTCACTGAAATGGTTCCTGAGCCATCTAAACAACATTAACAACAGCATCCAGTTCACCATGGAGCTCAAGGAGTATGCTCCTCCTCCGACATGCTCATCGACTCAGCTATTCAGTCTAAAGAAAATGGACGCATACCAACAGATATCTGCATCCGAACTCCCACCATCACCCATCATAGAAAGGAGTCATCAGTACACTACTTAATAGAGCTGAGATTCTCTCAGAACCTACCCAACTGCCCAAAAAAAAGAAGAGACTTGAAGACAGCTTTCATGATGAATAGTTATGAACCTAAAATGTATGACAAAGTCCTGAAAAGAATAGACTGTCAGTGGTCCAGAGAAGAACCAGAGTAAGCAAGAGAACATACAACTTTGCCTTTTGTTAAAGGCATATGGGAGAAGATTGCCAGAATGCTGTTGTCATCATGTGACCTGCTTAAACAGATTTTCTGTTTCTACTAATAATGAACAATTGGATCATTAAGTATAATACATGATAAATCATTGAAAGATTACAGTCATGATAGTCCATTGTAAGATCTTGGTTCTTTGTTTTTGGTTTTTTATTGCCCATCAACTGCTAGTAGTCATTAGCGCTCTTTGTTATTTACCTTTATTTTAGTCAGATATACTTTGTTCTGCTAAGTAAATATATGTATGATAAGTACACACCTTTTTTTTTTTTTGTGGTTTTTTACAAGTTTCCTAAATTGGTTATGAGTGGGTGAGGCTTATTGCAGTATGACATCAAGTAATATTATGTTTAATATGGGTAAGTTGCACTTTTCATGTTAAGTTTTTATATTAGTTTTATAGATAGGTTGCAGCAATTCTTAAACATTTATTTTGTATAATCTGCAGTATTTTATAATTTGTTTTTGATATGGTAGAGCTCCATTCAGGACAGATGTATATTAATGCATGGAATACATGCTTTATATAAAGGCAATACCTTAGCTACACCTTAGTTACTCCTTAGCTTAGCTACTCCTTAGCTACCTTTCTATATAGAATTATTTTATTTTCAGAGTTCAGGGTGATTTTCATTGTAATATAGGTAAATTTGACATAAACTCTGTAAACTTTCTTATGTCCATTACATATTGAAATAAGGTTAGGCATTTTTCTAGAGATTGTACTTGGTCATGGTATAATAGTGCTATTTGTTCTTAGTTCCTTAACTTTATTGTATCATTGTTTTGTAAATAGGATTGCTTTTGTTTTATTTCTATTATTCTTTATTTTCCATTTATAAAATTAGTTTTAGAGCTTATTCATGATAGTATATTGTTAAAGTTAATATATTGTTTATTGTATCAGTGCGATATGATGATGTACTGATTTCAGTATCATTGGGAAAAAACAATAAATTAAATCATGATGATAGTTGTGGTAAAGTAATCTCACATTTCATTATTAATTTGAATCGTACAGGGAACTAGAAAAAAAAACAAAAACTCTTCACTCACTAACTTTTTTTTTCTAGCTCCCTGTACGATTGAAATTAATAATATGGGATAATTCAAATAATGAAATGTGGGATTACTTTACCACAATTATCATCATGATTTGAAAGTCAGGGAGTGGTCCTTTGGCAAAGAAGAGTCTAATAATAATAATTGTCATACTTGGTGGTCAGACTCAGAGTGAAGTGAAGTGTGGGGAACTAGAAATTATTCTCAGCTCCCTCGGTGGTGCAGTTGGTTAGTGCGACCACCCGGATAGAGGGGGCCCGGGTTCGATCCCCGGCTGAGGTTGATTTTTTTTTCTAGCTCCCTGTACGATTCAAATTAAACAATAAATTATTTTTCATTTTCAGGATATTATTAAAGTAAATATTACATAATCAGTCTGAAATGAATTATGCTAGAGAGACCCTGAAGGATACTTCTAATGACCGAGAAATTATTGTCTATTTTTACCTTAAGTCCTGTTAGTATAAATTATTAGATTATTTATTATAAAACAGGGCGGATAATTTGGAACATTAGTTTGTAATTAAAGCATCATGTCAAATTGTATCAAAAGCTTTTTCAATATCTGATAAAATCATGTCAGTATGTTGCTTGTTGTTTTAGCTTTTATTGCCTAGCTAAATAGCTCTCAGTGATACATTGAGCTCTAAATCCAAATTTCTCATTTATTAATATATTATTGTTTCCTAAGTGATTATTGGTGCATTTCAAATTAACTTTTTTTCTGTTATAGAGAGGGAGACTAATAAGTCAGTGACTACTTGCATATTATAAATAACAATCTTAACCCCATTCAACTTACTATGTAGAACGTGCACTGCAAACAGCCATATTCTGAGAGAAAGACAAACCTCAAGTGGATTTCTACAGAATTTTAACAATAGAACATCCAAACTTTGTGTTGAGTATTATGAATTTTAATGTTCAATTTTGAAGAAAATAGAAAAAAGCCTTACATTAAATTGACAAAAATGGTAACTGAGACATAATTTAAAATTTTAACTGCAAGGAAAAAAATAAAGTTAGTAGCTCATCCAGTAAGCTTTACTTACATCTTTATCAACTTCAGCAGGTTTGAGTTGTTGAGCATTAAAACTTCGAAGATTCTTTTCGATTTCATATGATTTTTCAGCAGTGAAAAGTATACTTTTGTCAATTGGTTTTGACTGAAATTAAATAAATCATAAAAATGAAAAATGATTTTAATTAATTAACTTTTTTTTTAATTAATCAATAAACGTTTAAAATTTATGTGGGATAAAATACCACAATAAAACAAAATATATATATTTAAAATTATTTTTCAGGTCCAAAGATTTTTAGATGATCTGAATATTACTTTTTTTTAAATTAATAAATCTTAGTTTATTACATTTTGTTATTAACATTTTGTAATTTGATGACATGAATATTTTTATGGCATAAGGCAGAATGAAGAGAATCCTTCATTAAGTTACACAGCCTTGCTAAGAGCTTATATTAAAAATTTTCCATTCAACACAAATGACTCATTGGTGTGGATAACCCACTACTGAGTCTTGGCCTCCGCAAGAAGCTTCTACAAGTATGAGTGGAGTACAACAGTCCTACAATGAAGATCCTTGATGTTTCCCCAAAACCTCCACCACTTCATGCATTTATATTCCTATAATATTAGAAAGAGAGCAAATTTAAATGGGTGAATAAAAAAAATTAAATAAAAAAAGACAGTTTTATCAAATTCATGATTTCAAAGGATTGTAAATACCTTAATCCTATTTAAAACTTATCAATTCAGAGCATTATTTAAGCTTATTAAGGCATAATTGGAAAAAAAATTTCACAACTCATTAAATATGAAGGGGATGGTGTACTTGACCATCGCAATGTATGGCATTGATTTGAAAAATTTATCAGTGGAGATACAACATTGAAAAGGAAGAAGAGCCCCCCCCCCCCCAGACAACCATTAAAATCTGTCCTCAAATACTCCTGAACTAACCAGGAAGTGAAGTGTATTGAAAGATACTGTTAGTCCCAATATACTCTTCATATGGAAGGTGAAAAAAAAAAACAGTAGACTGGTCCCTCATGAACTTACTCCTCAGCAACAGCTATGCTAAGAGGTAAGAAATTTGGAAAATTTATAAAAATCCTTTTTATGTGAGATTTTACCAGAAGATTATCACACATGAAAAGTGGGTTTATTGGTGAAATCCAAATCCCTTTGATAAGCTAGATGACGGTCAAACTGCTTTTCTGGTTGCTGTAAGGAGGCAGTTTGAAAAAAACAAAACTGATTGATGTTACAAAGTTGTTCGACACTACAAAGTTGACACTATTTTTAACTAGGTTAATTAGAAAAATGAAGATTAATTCAAGCAATCTTTTTGACATACCTTATTCATTGACTTTAAAAATGACGAAACATCTTCAGGATTTGCCTGACCTTTTTGGAACAATTCAGGAAAATTTATAAATATTAGTAAAGCGTTGATTAATGCAATTCCATCTGAAAATTCTGCTTCTTTCAAGTTCATAGCAAAAAGATTTGGTATTTCCTTCTGATCAACCCAGTCCCATAAATATTTAATTATCTTTGGGAATAATTCAGCAACCTGGTTATCATCTTCAACTGTTTTTCTAAAGAAAACAAGAAATTAAAAATATTTTTCATTATATAAGCTGTATTTATATCAGACAATACAGATAAATTTCCTAACTTTTCTGACATTTAATGATAATTTTCATTTATTATTCATTTTACTATAGGCAGGGAATTTGTGTCAATTAACAAAAAAAGAAAACTTTACCTGCAAAATGTAAGTAGAAATTCAAAATATTTTTAAAAAATCAGCAAATCATTGTATAGTAGTTTATTTATTACATGTTTAATAGCAAACTTGAATATTTTTATAATAAATGATACATGATAATATTATATGCATTGTAAAAAAAAAGTGTTTATATATGCATCTGAGATATATAGTAATCAAGAACAGGTGGAATAGAGAGTGCAGTACACACACTAAAAGAAAAAATCACAAATAGTCAATTTTTTTAGGATCTCTCGTCCTTCGACAGTTAGAAGTGAAGAGAGACTGAAGTTGCAGAAGGAACTCAAAGGAAGGGGAAGACGATTGGGTTTTCCCCTTCCTTTGAGTTCCTGACAAAGGGTGAGAAATCCCTGAAAATTTTACAATTTTGATTATTTTCGTGTGCACTGCACTCTCTATCCCACCTGTTCTTGATTACTCTNATAAAGTAATTTCAATTTTTCTCTATGGTTGTCTATGTAATTGTTAATTAATTGTTTTTCTATTTCTATGTTAGTTGGATCCGTTTCATTTAAATGTCCGTTAATAATTTCAAAAGGCGTTAGTCCTGTTGTTGAATGTATGGTTTCGTTGTAGGCTAAGATTGCATATGTGACTTTTGTTTCTATAGAATCGGTTTTAAATTCTTCTCTGTTTGGATTTTGTGAACATGTAAAGTGTATGTTAATTTTATGTAAGTTTAATAATTCTTTAACTAATGTGATTTGTTGTGGGGTTCCGTGATGTAAGAAATGCAATAAGGAGAGGGTTGTTTGGTTGGAGCTGGGCTCAGAGAGGAGTGGGGGATTCTGGGAATGCTTGGAACAGTATTTGACATTCAGCATAATTAACATAGTAGTCATGAGAAATATTCTTATGTGTAAGAGATTTCTGATACATGACTCCTCCCCCCTTAAATTGAAGCTGCACCTGGAAGAACAATCTGGGAGTGCGGCTGATGACAATGATCAATTGAATTATTTTTTTAATTTTTGAAAAATTTAATTAAGCAATATATAATGAAAATAAAGAGAAGTAAATATAAAAATAATGAGTAAATATTTGGTGTAAAATTTATGGCTTGATCATTATTATTAATAACAAAAGGTTTTACACTATTCTGAGTTAAATTATGTAAACTTAATTTCCTTAGGTTAACAGAGAATTCAATAATTTTAGGAGAATTTGAATTTAAATTTAATTTAAAAATTACAATTGGTTTTTCATAACTACAAGTTTTAAAATTATAAGAGATATTTTTGAAGATCAGAATTTCGTCTTCTTCTAAGTGGATTATGTTGATTCCTACAATGTTGGTTGACTGGATGTCGCTTAATGATTTAATCTTAATCTCTGTTGGTTGGGGCATTACAGCGATGTATTGATTGCTGTAAGGGATGTGGTCGATGAAGCTCAATGATATTTCCAGTTTTGTGAAGTTGCAATTGGTTAATTGATGCAAATTTAAAATTTCTTCTTCACTGATGTGAGGGGTTATATAAATGTTATATAAATGTTTAATTACATTATTAGATTTTAAAATAAAATTAAAGTTAGTATATAAATAATGACTATGAAATATGTGTCCCTTGTTTTAATGATAAGGAATTGATGCTATGATGTATAGCAGGGAATGATGTAAATTTAAATAATTGCATTTTGTTTAAATTAAGCATTTAATTCTTTCTGTTTAAATTAGGATTCAAATGTTATTTAAATTTTTTTTTTTAATTTTAACTATAAAGAAACTTATGAATTTCTTACAACAACAATTTAACTCAAAATAACTACAAGGCATTAATTTTCAAAGCTACAACATAGGCTGAGTTAATGTACTTTATTAACTATCACATAAATTTGATAATGTCAGACCTCATATGTAAGTTTGCAAGCATTATTACAATTAGTCACTAACAAGGTGTCTTCAAATTTCTAATTAAATTTTATACTAAAATCATAAGAATTAGAATAATATATAAAAACAAGTTTACCTAATCGGCATTTGTGCTTGGACTGTAGATCTTCAGCATCCTTCACATTGCATTCAAGACTACAAAGATAAACTAGCTCACACATGGTACACAGTAAACAGTAAGAACTTCTCTTTAGACATTGATAACACACCTTATATAAATCACCCTAAAAATTATTTCAGGAAGGAATTTTCAGGTTTACAAGAAATCAATACTTTACAAAAATAATGAATTAAAATTTAAGACATTTCATAGATTATTTGATAATAGTTAATAACTAATAACAAATTTGAAAAAAACAACATATTCTGTCCCTAAATTCACAAAGTAATAGTTTTGCTTTGAGAATTGATATTCATTCAAAATAGTCAAAGCCATATACCAAGAATTTAAAATTAACTTTCATTGGTACTTGGAATCATGTGTAACAGAAGAAATAAGTAAGATTTTTTCCAAGAAAATTATTCAGAAAATACTTTAAAATAGAAAATCAATTAATATTAAATAAATCTTCTATCATCACAACTCAAATGAATGAACCATTCTTTTGTTTATCTACCTAAAATTGACATTCTCAAATTTGACAATTAATTTCACTGAGTTCCTAATATTTTATTATCTTTCAAATTCTCAAATCCATTTGAATAATTCTGCCTCACAAGTTGAAAAAATTTCAACAGTTAACAATAATGCTGCCATTCGAGCTTTGTTTTCTTCCTATTAGTATATTTTCTATGTGTTATTCGACGTCTCAAACTTTTTTTTTTTTATTTAGCTTTTTTCAGGTTAACTAACTTTATGACATTCAATTTGCTGTCCTAATAGTCATCTAAAATATCATGTGCCTTTTCCTGAGCACTATATATTAAATAGTCCGCAATATTTTTTTAATTTGTTTTATTGGGTTATCTTATTCTTCATTTATTTTACTCTACATTTTTATATTTGTACTTTCCTCATCAAGTCATGTTTAGGAATAAAGCCATAAATATGACCTGGGATTCTAAATTGCTAGGTATAAGCAAAAAAAGCTTAAATGGGAGAAATATTAAAAATCTGCACGTGACTCTTCCAAATACACCTATCGAATAATAATTAACTTTTNAATTTATATTATTAGTATTTTCTGGTCTTCTATTAAAGTAAAGTCTAGGTCCGCTAGAAGTTGTCGACATAGGAGTAGGTGGTAGTGCTTTTGGTCGGTGCGGTGTTAATTGATTACTTTGGGGACTTTGTAATTGTTTCCCTGAGCTTCTAGGTGTAAAAAGGTTTTGTTGAGGTGTGTAGAAATTTTGTCTTGGGGTGAATTGATTGAAATAATTAGGTCTCGTAGAAGTTCCTAATTGTTGAGGGCTTGTTGTGTAAGGTCTCTTAGGTGTTATATAATTTAAGTTTCTTTGATGTTGTATTAATGTTGGTGAAGGTTTATTAGTGTTGAACTAGTAGTCATTGGTCAACATTAACAGGGCCAGGTCTAGTGTGTCAGGATTTCTAGTTCTAAGTAGTGAGCCTACTGGTTCTCTTAAACCTTTTAGTAAGACTCGGAGGGCTATGTTTCTACAGTACTTCATAAGAGGTTCTGCAAAATTGCCTTCGTGATTAGAGATGTATGCAAGTTGTAGGTTGAGCAATTTTATAATTCGCTCGTAGAAANTCAATTAATTTTTTATTACATTTAATAAATTTAAGTTCTGAATGATCAAAGTATTTAGAAACTATTGTTCGGAATTCTTCATAAAAATTATCTACAAAGAAAATATGATAAGTTAATTTTGGATCTATCATTTCTTTTATGAAATTTACTGTATCATTTACCATGTTTGATCTCGATATTTGGGTAACTATTCGGTTTTTTATTCCAAACAAATTTATTGATTTTCTATTTGCAGGGCTATGATTGGTTAATGAGAATAATATTTGATTTTTACCAAAATTTACAGGTTGATCTGAAATGGGAATATTTATTAAATTATTATCTGATGTCTGTGAGTAAGTAGTTTCTAAGTCTGAGGTTTCGATGTCTGGTTGGGCTATTGTAGATAAATGGTCAGAAGCTTGAGAGGGATTTATCTCTGAAGGAGAGTGCGAATGCAGATAAGGGTTCTGGGAAGTGTTTACTGCAGGGGAGTGATAACTCGTTCAGATATCTTATCTCTTCTAAAAGGGACTCTATGTCTGGAGAATTTTCTTCTCTTTCAGACTTAGACTTGACTTTATTAGTATTAATTTCAATTCGGGACAGTGCATCGGGGTTTTTATTTAGTTTTCCTTTTTTGTGTACAATATCAAAATTATATTCATTTAATTCTAAACGCCAGCGGATCAATTTTGAATTTGGCTCTTTTAAAGAGAATAGCCATTTGAGTGGGGCATGATCACAGATGACTGTGAATTTTTTGGGTCCGAATAGGTAGGGTCGGAACGTTTTGATCCCATATACAATCGCTAAACATTCCTTTTCTATTGTTCCCGAATTAGTCTCTGAATCGTTCAAAGGGCGGCTAGCATAAGCTATGGGGTGTTCCTCTCCGTTTACTTTTTGGCTTAGTATGGCGGAGATTGCAAAGTTACTAGCATCTGTAGCTAATATGATTGGTTTTGAGAAGTCAGGGTATATTAATACCGGGTCATTGACTAATAATGTTTTACAATAGTTAAAACATTTGATATATTCTGCATTATTGGGATTTATTTGACCATTTTTCTTCAAACATGTAGTAAGGGGTTTCGTTATTTTTGCGAAATCTTTGATAAATTTTCTGTAATATCCGAGTAGCCCTAAAAATAATTTTAATTCTTTTGAAGTTTTCGGTATCGGATATTTTTCTATGGCTGTTAACTTAGATTTGTCGGGTCTAATTCCGTCACTTGAAAGATAATGGCCTAAATATGTTACTTCTTTTAGTAGGAATTCGGTTTTGTCTAACTGTATTTTTAAGTTTGCTTCTCTCAGTCTTTGGAAAACCTGTTTTAGTTTCAGTATGTGTTCCTGAAGACTGGTGCTGTAAATGATAATATCGTCAAGATATAAGAGGACTCCTAAATTGGTTAAGCCTCTTAATATATTATTCATAAGCCTTTGAAAGGTTCTAGGGGAATTTTTTAGGCTAAACGGCATGCGGAGGAACTCATAGTGTCCGTCATCCGTAGAAAATGCCGTTTTAGGGACGCTATTACTCTCTACTTCGACCTGATGGAAGCTCGAATAAAGATCCACCGTTGAGAAATACTGGCAACGGCCAAGTTTATCTAATAGGTCAGTAATATTGGGAAGAGGAAATACGTCCTCCACTGTTTTTTCATTTAACTTGCATAGTCTATTACTATGCGCCATTTCTGTTTTCCGGATTGGTCCAATTTTTTTGGTACAATCCATAAGGGGCTGTTCCAAGGGGAGATAGAATGTTGAATGATACCTTTTTTCAATATTTCTTCTATTTGGGTTTGAACTTCGTCTCTATGAACATAGGAGTATCTGTAAGATTTAGTGTAGGTAGGGAGTTCGTCTTTAGTCTTGATTTCATGCTTAATTTGGTTTTTAAAAGTTAGTGGTTGGTCGTCCATTTGGAATATGTCGGAATATTGCTTTACTAACTTTATAATTTGTTCTTTTTCTTCAGAGTTCATATGTTCCGTCCTAAGTTTTGATATGTCAAATTTTATCTTGTTATAGTTGTAATAATTTAAATTGGAATTATTTAAGTTTGGGCTAAATTCTTTTTGTTTTACATTATATGGTTCTACTGCAATTGCTTTATTGAATTTTAAAGTGGAACTGGTTTCATTAGAATTTAGAACTGTGACAATTGCTTTGCTATTTCTTACTGTTACTAATGATTCCGGAATTTCTAAATTTCCTATTTTTGAATATGGGAATATAGCATTACCGTTCTTTACATTTTGGACTGGAGCTTGTATGACTTGAATTGTGCGGGGTTGTATTATAAATGTTTTGTCAGTTTGTTCGTTAATATTGTTACAATTCGGGTTTTTTGTTTTCTTTTTGAATATTTTCTTTTTGTTGTCTTTCTGATTTTTAGGTTCCTGTTCGTATACTGTTATGTCGTGGTATTTTAATTTAATTGAGTTTGTGGGGGTCGTTAGCTGGTCATTGGTAAAATCTATGCATCCTTTAATTAATTTTAAATTATCTACTCCTAAAAGGATATCAAAGTAATTATGAAAATTGAATAGGTGAAATTTAAGTTCAGGATCATTTATTTTGAATAATTTAGAAAAATTTATAAATGTACTATATTTCTCTTTTGATCTACCATGGGCAGTTATTATTTCAAAAGGGTCTGTAATAATTTTATTTTTAAAATATTTATTGGCTATTTCGGGTTTAACAAAGGATCGAGAGCTACCAGAGTCTATTAAAATTTTTAGATTTAAATTTGGATAAATAATATATGGTAAGTGGTTTTCGTCGTTAACTAGGTTCATTAAGTATATTGGTTCGGGTCGAGGCTGGTATCCTCTAAAAAATCATCGGATTCTACTTCTGTAATTTCGGGTTCTGTCTGTTCCGTATTCATATTATTACAGTTTATATTGTTAGTATTTTCTGGTCTTCTATTAAAGTAAAGTCTAGGTCCGCTAGAAGTTGTCGACATAGGAATAGGTGGTAGTGCTTTTGGTCGGTGCGGTGTTGATTGATTACTTTGGGGACTTTGTAATTGTTTCCCTGGGCTTCTCGGTGTAAAAAGGTTTTGTTGAGGTGTGTAGAGATTTTGTCTTGGGGTGAATTGATTGAAATAATTAGGTCTCGTAGGAGTTCCTAATTGTTGAGGGCTTGTGTAAGGTCTCTTAGGTGTTATATGATTTAAATTTCTTTGGTGTTGTATTAATGTTGG